>JARYGA010056382.1:0-35269 GCA_030545235.1 Helianthus tuberosus
TGACCCCAGTTATTTGGGCTTGACCCCAGTATTTTGGGCCTGTCCCCAGTATCGCCAGTAGCGCACGATGATCCTGGTATAGTTCATGGCAATGGGACCAGTACTCGCTTTAGGGGCTGACAATTTCATTGTACTGGCTGTATCCGGGATCCTACGTATAATGGTAGACGTACCATACATCCGTTCCTAAGGTTTCTAACATTTTCACGTTAGCTAAGGTTTCGGCATTTTCATGTCGCTCAAGTTTGGATAGTCGCCAGTGAGGGCCATACTCCAGTTTACACAAGATCCTTTGGGCTTGTCCCCAGTTTTTTGGGCTTGTCCCCAGTACATTGGGCTTGTCCCCAGAATTGTTGGGCTTGTCCCCAATTGCTAACTCTTCTCTTATATTGGCTTAGTCCCAAGTTATGTTCCATTTCAGGGTTTTGAAGCTAAACAACTAAGGATCCTTGATCCTTACCTTTTACTAAGGTCTGTCTTTTGGTTATCCTGGTTATAAATGTTAAAGGTTTAGGATCCTAACTTGGATTCTCAGGTATGATCCTTAACTACTTTAATTTTATTCATTATCCATATAAGTGACCCTTATCCTTTGACAATAGGACTTATGATCCTTAAACTATACTACTTTTTAGAATTTGTCGATTATAGGATATTTGATCCTTGATCATATCCTAAACTTTTTGATAAGATTTATTAAACTTTTCTTCTTTACTTAGTAAATTCAAATAAAGTGTGTAGTAACTGAAAGATAAAATGTATACAAATGAAACAACACATGATAAGCCAAAAGATTGAAGTTTTATTTATTCACAAAATGTTAAACCCTTAAAGGTTCTCAAAATTGCCAACCCAAGCTTCTACCAGCAAAACGTGGCCCGTCCACTTGGGTTAGCAAAGGGTGTCCATTGTTAACAGGTCTTGAAAGTGCAGGAAATAAAAGATGGCAGGATAACAAGTGGTTTCATCCCCCAAACAGAGGATCCCTCCACCACCTATTATCCTACCTATTGTCTAAGGATCCATGATCCACAACCCTAGAAACTATTGTTCAAAGTACAACCCAATATTGTTTCAAAACATCACAACCAAAAAACTTTCAAATCCTAAAAAAATGGGCTCCGGCCGCGTCTAGAAATGTCCATCATCGCCCATTTCTGCAGCTCACACCTTGGCTGCATCACCACCAGCTTGATCATTCCCGCTGCCGCTTGCCTCAATCGCCAAGACCTCAGTAGCCTCCTCCTCATCGTCTAGCTCAGCCAGCTTTGCCTTCCAGCCCTCTTTGTCCCAAGTGGTCCTGTCGAAGTCAGGATCCTCAGCCTCCTGGGCCATTTGCAACTTGATCTTATACATGGTGATGGCAGCAGAGACTTTAGCATCTTCCAGCAGGTCGTTCTTCTCATGATCAGCATTTATCTGGGCCATGACCACCTACTGCTTTGCCAGAGCAAGATCCTTCTCAAGGCGAGAGATAGTCTCATCCTTAGCCAGGAAGAATTTTTGGAACTCCAGATGCTTCTGCTCCGCCTCCTCAACATATGCATCAAACAGCATTTCGATCTCAGCGAATTTCTGCAAAAAAAAGACAAGGTAAAGTTCAGGATCCGTGATCCTCAAGTGGGCAGGATAATCAAGCTAAGTCAGTGATCCTTACATCAGCAAAGTATTCTTGGAACTGGTGGCGGATAAGAGGCAAGCCTTCAAGATTTTCAGCTTCAGTGGCCTTCCTCTTCTTTCCCCCCTTGGAGGTGACAGGCTTGGGGACTAGAGCACTAGGGCTAGTAGCTGTCTTCTTCTTCCCAGACCTGGGAGCCACAGTGCTGAGATCACTGACACTAAAGCGGGAGGCTGACCTTGAGGATTTTCCAGCACCTATCAATCCAAAACAACAGATAAGTATTCTTGTTTTATTTGCATTTCAACATTTAATCATATACAAACTCGGATACTTACTTGACATTGTGACTGAGCCTGAGGATACTTCTTGAGAATCCTTGGTGTTTGCTTGAAATGAACTTACTGCAGGATCAAGATTCCGGAAAGCGGTGATCCTCTCTTTGGTTGCAGGTGTTGAAATAATATGAGAAACAGAGATAGCTGCACAAAAGATAACAAAAAGATGTTAGTGATCCTCAACGGAAACAGGGTTATCCTATGATCCTTCTATAAGGATCCTCTATCCTACCATGGGTGGTCCATTTTAAGGGGAGATCCTTCCCATCCGGGGATAGAATTCCTCCTAACGAAGAAGAATCGCTTCTTCCATTTGGTGTCATTCTTGGTGGTCTTCAGGATTGGGTGTGCCTCACCGGGTTTGTGTTTGAATAGAAAGCGGTGTGAACCGTGGCTCACGAGGTTGTATAGTTTAGACAATTCCTACATTCCCAGCTCTATATCCTCTCGCTCAATGATTCTCTCAAGGGTATATAAGACCCTCCACATCATTGGCATAGCCTGGATATAGGATATGCCGGTAAGGGAGAAGAAAGACTGGGTAAAAGCAGGGAAAGGATAGGAGTATCCTATCAGAAATGGGGTAGCCGGAAAAGCAACCCATGTTGCAGAAACGAAGTCACTCAAGGCAGTAGGCTCGAAAAGCGTTCGCCGGAAAGCAATGACGAATCCTGTCGATCTCAGGATCAGTGAAGCAGCAACGTTCCTTCGGAGAATCTTTGATGAACCCTTGGCTTTTCAAAGGACTATCTTTCTGGTGATCCTTGGCAGGGGATGATCTTAACTTCATCGTGATTCAAAGGTTTTAAAGAAGAACAGAGTAAGAAGAAGAACAGAGTAAGAAGAAGAACAGAGTAAGAAGGGGAAGAGAGAAAAGGGAGAGAAGTACCTGCTTGATCTTCGAATGAGGATTTAAAGGGTGTAACGCACGAATTTAAATGCTTCCTAACCCTTATCTCTAACTTGAATTTATAATGATGATTCTGCAGGGATGTCGCTTCAATGACGTATGATCGATAACGGCTAGTTCGATCCTAACGGCTATATATCCGTTAGTTAGTTGCAGATAAGATCAGAAAATATAACTCGCTAATTGACACTTTACTCCTTATATTTTGGGGGCAATTGTTAGGGGAGGATTTTCCAATCCTAAGGATCACGGATCCTCATGTCCTGCCAGGATCATGGATCCTCAATTCTGTTTGAATTAAGGATCCTCAGTAGGTGTTGCAGGATCAGGATTTAGGATCCTTATTGTTATCCTTATACTAACAATTGTCTTCATTATGCGTAAGCTTGTTTTGCAGGAGCAAAGGCATGGACCAAGTCTTACCGAAATTCCTGGAGCATATTCCCTCAATATTCCGCACGTGCTTGGTTCTTGTGAACGTTATGGAGATCGTGGAAGACTTGCACAATTAGCGGACAGTTAGTTAGGGTGGTTATTTCTAATTTTAAATAGGGGATAACAAGCTTGATTTAGAACACTTGGCTAATTTGAGCAAAACACACACTCTCGAACAGCTCGCGACAGTTTACTTGGCGATTTCATACATTTTAACACTTTTGCACACTAGTGATCCTTGTAACAAGCTTGTTATCATCCCGACTTGTAACCTTTTTTCTGTTTAATCTTAGTTGGTGATCGGTAGTTTCCATCACCCAAGGTTTTTTATGCCGGAGATCAACTCTTGATCAAGGGCTTTTTCCTCGTATAAATCCTGGTGTCGCCTCTTTATTTGATTTGCAAGTTGTTCATACAATTGTTCATAGATTCAAGCATCACACATCACAACAAAAGATTTGGTTGCATTATCTTTGCTTGATTTTTGACCAAAACAAAAGTGATTAGTAATTAACAATGAATCTACATGTACCTTAAGATACCTGATCCTCATGTGCTTGGCAATTTGCAAACAAGCTATCAAGGCTTCATACTCAGCCTCATTAATAGTAGTTTGAAACTCACAAGCTATTGAGTGGGGTATTATGTCCCCCTGTGGCGATTTTAGTAGTATTCCTAGTCCAGTTCCCTTGATGTTTGAAGCCCCATCTGTGAAGAGTATCCAAGGATCCTTAGTCTCTTCAAGCTGTTGAACTTCTAACTCAGCTTCCCTTTGTAGATCACTACTGAAATCTGCCACAAAGTCAGCTAAGGCTTGGGATTTAATGGCAGTTCTTTGCTCATATCTTATATCATAAGCACTAAGCTTTACTGCCCATTTAGCCATCCTTCCTGACATTTCAGGTTTCCTGAGAACATTCTTAATTGGAAAGTTAGTTCTAACAATAATAGCATGTGTTTCAAAATAATGGCGTAATTTAGTTGATGCCATAATCAAAGCAAGGATAAGTTTTTTCTAAATGTGAATACCTAGATTCAGCATCAAGCAAACTCTTACTTACATAATATACAGGGTGTTGTGTACCTTGATGATCCTTAACAAGGACCGCACTTACTGCCTTAGAAGAGACTGCCAAATATAAGGATAATATATCCCCTTTTTCTGGTTTCATTAAGGCTGGAGCTGAGGATAGGTAATCCTTAAGAGCCTTGAGAGCATTTTCATGATTTTCAGTCCATTCAAATTTCTTGTTCTTTCTCGGGATGTCATAGAATTCCTTGCATTTCTCTGATGACTTTGAGATAAACCTGTTCAAGGCTGCGATCCTCCCTATCAATCTTTGCACATCCTTGGCATTGGCAGGAGACTTAATATTCACAATCGCCTTGATTTGCTCTGGACTTGCCTCTATGCCTCTTTTTGTCACCATGTAACCTAGGAACTTGCCTGCTTTTACACCAAAATGACACTTGGAAGGATTCAATTTCATATTGAATTTATCAAGGATATCAAATGCTTCCTCTAAATCTCTAAGGTGATCCTCAGCTCTCTTGGACTTAACCACCATGTCATCTATATAGACTTCCATCGTGCGTCCAATTTGTTCTTTAAACATCATATTGACTAGCCTTTAGTATGTAGCACCTGCATTTCTTAGTCCAAATGGCATAGCAATATAACAATAGATACCAGTAGGGGTCATAACGGTTGTATCCTCTTGATCAGATGGTTCCATCTGAATTTGTTGAAATCCAGATGCAGCATCCATGAAAGTCAACAACTCATGACCCGCGGTAGCATCCACCATGGAGTCAATGTGGGGTAATGGGAAAGGATCCTTGGGACATGCCTTGTTTAAATCAGTAAAATCGACACATACCCTCCACTTTCCATTTTTCTTTGAACAACAACCACATTGGCTAACCACCTTGGATACTTAACCACTCTAATTATACCTACTCTGAGCAGCTTATCTACCTCTTCCTGGATGATGGCATTCCTCTCAGGTGCAAACTTTCTCCTCTTTTGATGTATGGGTTTGAACGACCAGTCAATTCCAAGCTTATGAGTAATAATATCTTTAGAAATACCTGTCATGTCTTCATGCTTCCAGGCAAATGTAGTTTTTCTTCTCTTTAGGAAGGATACTAGATCCTCTTCATTATTGTTGAGGATCCCAGATCCTATAAAAACTTTGGATTCAGGATCCTGAGGATCCATCAGGATATCCTTGAAATCTTATTCTCTTTCCTCCAGGACATCTCTTAGAGGATACTTTAATTTCTATTGCTCCCTAGGTCTTGAGGCTGGCTTCATTGATGAAGTGTAACAATTCTTAGCTTCCTGTTGGTCACTTTCTATCTTCACCACACCCCATGGAGTAGGGAGTTTGACACATTGATGATAGGTAGATGGAACTGCTTTCATGTCATGTATCCATGGCCTGGCAAGGATAACATTGCAACAGGATAAGCAATCTATAACACAAAATTTTTGAAAAGAATTAACTCCCTCTATGTAAATGGGAAGTTTAATGTCCCCCAATGTGTTTTTGGTTTCTCCACTGAATCCTACAAGAACCGAAGATCTTGGGATAATTTCTGATTCAGGGATGTTCATCTTCTTAAGGACATCAAGTTGAATGATGTTCACTGAGCTCCCTCCATCTATGAGAATCCTGCGAACAAAATGGTTAGATATAAATAAAGTAATAACAAGACCATCATTGTGAGGATCCTGAATATCCACACGATCATCCTCATCAAATGTTATAACTTTCTCCTATGTAAGGATTGAGGTTCGAATGGGTCTGTCCCCATTATCCATCTTCATTTCTTTGGCATGCCTCTTGGCTCCTGAGAAGGAAGTGCCACAAATATCTGATCCACCAAATATGAAGTTGATAATCTGTGCATCTGCTGGTGGAGCAGGAGCTCTTTCCAGAACTTTTTCAGGATCCTGGATCCTTGACTTTTTTCTTCCAAGAAGCTCCTTCAAATGCCCTTTGCTTAACAAATAACCAATCTCCTTCCGGAGTGCTATGCATTCTTCAGTGAGATGGCCGAAATCTTCATGATATGCACACCATTTGGATTTGTCTTTTGTTGCAGCTGGCTTATCACTCTTTCTGGGCCATCTTGCTTTTTCACCTAGATTCTACATTGCAAGGATTAGTTCATTGTTATCAACAGAAAAGCAATATTCAGAAATGGGAGGATAATCCTCATCATCCTCTTCTTGCTCCACTGCATGCACGTTCTGGTTATCAGATTTGTTGTATGATTTGGACTTGTTGTTCCTGAAGTAGGATCCATGCTTCTCCTGCTCCGAGGATCCTGCCAGTCTTTCTTGGATCCTTTTATCATCCTCTAGGCGGATGAATCTAAGGGCCCTGGTTACTTCATCAAGATTCCTGCAAGGGGTCATGACAAGATCATCATAGAACTGTGAATCCTTAAGTAAACCCATTTTGAAGGCTTCTACAGCCGTAGCTATATCCAGGTTAGGAATTTCCAAGGATTCTCTACTGAATTTAGTAATATAATCTCTAAGTGATTCATTTTGACCTTGTGTTACCATATATAGATCACTAGTTAAACGTTCAAACCTCCTACTGCATGAGAATTGGCTATTAAACAAATTAACTAGATTAGCAAATGAAGTAATAGAGTAAGGGGGAAGACTTAGCAGCCATTTAAGAGCTGATCCTGTCAGTGTGAATCCGAAACCCTTGCATAGACATGCTTCTTTTAACCTCTCAGGGATGGGATTGATCTCCATCCTTTCTCTGTATTGAGCTACATGCTCTTCAGGATCAGTTGAGCCATCATACAACTTCATGTTTGGTGTTTGAAACCTCTTTGGTATTTCTGCATCACAAATAGGTGGTGCAAATCGAGATATACTGTGACTCCCATCTGGAATTTCTAGAATGGGTTTGACCACTCCCGGAACACTGGATATCATATCCTTGAGCTTCTGTAATTCTCTAGTCATAGCTTGGTTGATTCATGTATCCTGCACAAAGCCATGGTTAGTATTATAAGTAGTATTTAAAGTGTTACCTCCTGATGGATTCAAGGGTGGAACTCCTGATGTGAATCCATGTTGATGTGATTCTGGCATGATCGAGGGACCAGACGAAGCAATATTCTGCATAGGAATGAAGTCTCCCAAATGAACCTCTGAACTTTCGGATTGTACACTCCTTAAGGATCCTTGATCCTGAAAGATGTTGGATCCTTGGTACACCGAGACTAGGGGTCTTGGAGGATAATCCATGGATCCGTAAACCTGATATGAGGATCCCTGAACCTGAGAGGAGGATCCTTGAACCTGAGAGGAGGATCCTTGAACCTGAGAAGAGGATCCTTGACCCTGGAATGAGGATCCATGAACCGTCTGCGCTCCCATATATCCTCAAGAACTGAAAAAGGATCCTTGATGCTGAGAGGAGGATCCTTGAGGCTAAAGAGAGGATCCTGAAGGTTGAAAGTAGGATCCTTAAGCCTGAGTCATTACCAACGATCCATAGCGTATACTCGACAATCCAACCTGGTATTGAGAGCCTGATGCTGTGGAGTGCTGGGCTGTTATGGCTGGAGAATCAAAATTCAGTGATCTAGGCACCAATGGAGAGTGATCCTCCGCTGATCTCTTCAATTGTCATTAGTTCTGTCTTTTTACTACATGTGATCCTTCATCTGCAAAATCAAAGAATAAAGATCATTGCTAGTAGGACCAGAAGAAGTAGTAGAAGTTGGTTTTAGGAAAACGGGGGTTTGTTTCTTCGCAACATTCTCAGCATTCTTCTGGGATCCAGAAGGTGCAGGAGGCAAAGGTGGAATGCCCTGTGAAGAGGTGATCGCCGGCATGGAGCTTGAAGTGTTTTTCACTTGAGAAGCCATGTGGTTGAAGGTAATGAACCGAAATGAATGAAATGAACAAAATTTCTCAGAAATGAAGCACCAATTGCCCCACGGCGGGCGCCAAACTGTTTTGGTCAAAAATCACACAAGGATAAAACAACCAAATCCGATTTTGTGAGGTGTGATGCTTGAATTAATGAACAAATGTGTGAACAATGTATGAATGAAATAAATATTGGACACAAGGATTTATACGAGGAAAAAGCTCTTGATCAATGTATGATCTCCGGCACAAAAAACCTCGGGTGATGGAAACTACCGATCACCAACTATATTAAACAAACAATGTGTACAAATCGGGATGATAACAAGCTTGTTACAAGGATCACTAGTGTGCAAAAAGTGTGTAATCGCCAACAAGTTGCAGAGAGTTCACGAGAGTAGTGTGTGTTGCTAATTATATCTCTATCAAGCTTGTTATCCCCATTAAAAATAGAAACTAACTAAGCTAACTAACAATCCGAAAAAGATGCTCGCTTCCCACGATCTCCACAACGGTCATGAAGGCCATGCACGTGCAGAATTAGAAGGCATATTCCCCTGGAATCTTGGCAAGACCAAGTCCCACTCGAATACTCCTGCAAAACAAGTTCAAATATAATGCAAACAATCGTTAGTATAAGGATCATAATGAGGATCCTGGATCCTTAATCCTGCAACGTCTTCTGAGGATCCTTAATCCAAACTGAACTGAGGATCCGTGATCCTGGCTGCACTTGAGGATCCTTTATCCACAAATTGTGAAAATCCATCCCTAACAGGTTTAAACACATCAGCATAACTGTTAAAACAAACACAATTAGACCTACCAGCAAAATTACTGCCTTGCAGTTCACTTCTGGATTTATCATTCAACAGGCTAAGTAACTGAGAAATCTGTTCATTAGTTAAACTATTCACAGTAGAAGAAGAAGCAGTTTTAGAAGCATCAACAACCACATTATTACTAACCATGTCTCCCTTATTACCACTGGTTTTAGATTTCATCCAAGAAAGGTAACCAACCAGTTCAAAACATCTCTCAACAGTATGTCCAGTTTTGTTACAATGTGAGCATTTAAGATTTGGGTTAGGAGTTCTAACATTTTTCTTTTTAGAATCAAAAGATTGACTGGTTTTAATAGCAAAACCAACTGGATTACTAGTTACTTTTTCAAAAAAAAAAATGTTTGAATTTCTGTGAGATTCTTCTCTGGAAATAACAGAGAAGGCATCCTTCACAAAAGGAAGAACTTCCCTAGTTAACAAAGAAGTTCTTACAGACTGCTAAGTACTGTCGAGACCCATTAAGAACTGCATCAGTTTAATCAGATGATTGAAATCATTAAATTGTTTAGATGCATCACAAGTACAAGTAAGAAGAGACAGAATTTGATCTAATTGTTTTCACATGCAATTAAGTTTATGATAATACTCAAAAACAGGCATGCCATTTTGAGAGAATGAATTAATTTTTTGATACAAATTAAAGACCATAGACCCATCAACCTTATCATATGTTTCCTTTAATTCTTCCCACACAACAGATGCTAACTTTGAATAAACATGACCCAAATAATTGCTCAGACCCTGAATTCAAAATCCATGTAAGAACAATAGAATTACAATGGTCCCACTCTCTTCCTAACACTTCATCAGTAGTAGACCTAACACAAGAACCATCAATAAATCCAAATTTATTTTTAACTTGTAAAGCCAGATTCATAGCATTAGCCCAAACATTGTAATTATCAGTGTCTTTCAGTTTTATATTAACAATAGTCAAGTTAGCTGAATCACTAGGATGAAGGTATAATGGGTCACCAGCATTTATTTTACTAACAAGAGTGCCACTAGTAGAGGTAATAAGAGAATCGTTATCCTTATTAGTCATGATAAAAAAATCAAGAGAAATAAGAAAAAGTTAATAACACAAACAGCGAAACCAATATAGTGAGTCAGATTAGAGGTTCGTCACTCAAAGGTGCATCTGCAAACTATGTCAAGGGAGCCAAACAGAGTAAATCCTAAGAATGCAAGTAACACAGGAAAAACAAATAGTCACAGAAAAGTAACAAAGTGAATTCAACACAAATAACCAGAAACAAGAAACACAGAAAAGCAAATAATCAACTAAGAATGCAATAGAGTGAACCCTCTCTGTGTCCTGAAAACAAACCGGTCTTCACTAAACCCGGTATCAATATGCCTAGACACATTGACACAGTGATGCAATAAAAAGTAAAAGGACAAGAAAGAGATAGAAAAATCTCACAGCGGGTGCGTATAACTCCAGAAATCAGGCTTGTAACCTTCACTTAGGGTTACAAGCAACTGATTAGAAGAAAAAAGACCAAAGTTCTGTTGGTTTGCCCTTTTAAAAAAGACCAACGAGAACCCCTTCAAACCACAAGACACCCAAGAAATTAGGGTTTCAATCGCGCAGACCCCAAGAAGATGAGCACCAGCAGATTTGAAATCGGCAGATCCTATCGGAACCACCAAGACTCTAATAATCAACAGAAACCTTCAAAGAAGTACCCAAAACAGATAGAGACCCTTGAATCACAGCGGAAGATGAAAAAACCCCAAGAGCACAACCTAGTGCTCTAATACCATGTCAAGAACAAGATATCAAGAGAAAAAAACTATTTTATAAAACACCAGTCGGCACAGATTGCCGAAAACCAAAGTATAAGACAGACGGCACAAGATTACCAACTTAATAACAATACTCAGTCTATGCAGATCATCAACAAGATGATCTGCAACAAACAACGATAAAAAACAGATCAAAAACTCTCAAACTAAACCAGGGATGAAACCCTAACACAAATTGTTTTAGAGAGAAAGAGAGAGAAGGAAGTGATGAATGTGAAAGGCTGTGAATGCTGAAAGGTTGTCAATAATGATCCCAAAGTATCATTTTCCTTTAATAAAGTCGAACAACTTAAGTCCCACGCAAATATGCAGCCCACGTGAATAAAGAGCCCAAGCATCTCTTAGCCCAATAATGAAACCATCCAAAAAGCCCATGAAATAAAACAATAAGACCAGGATTAAAAAGAAGAAATATAAAATATAAGAAACATATTGAATTGAAATATAAAGAAGAATATTAAATAAATTAGATATATATTTCAACACCCCCCCCCCCTCTCAATTAAATATGCAAAACAATTAAACAGAGAACGAATATTGTGAGAACCGTGAGAACGAATGAGAAAACCAATCAAAACTATTTTTTAATACAAATCTCTTATAATTAAAATACATTTTAATACAAATCTCTTATACATATATATATATATATATATATATAAATTCCAGATCTGAAACCAAAATGGCACTTTTATGTTATAACTAAAAATTTTATTTTAATTTTATATAAGAGATTTGTATTAAAAAATTGATTTTGATTGGTTTCCCATTCGTTCTCACGGTTCTCACAATATTTATTTAGCGTTCTCAATATAATCATCCCCAATACACACACACATTGGGCCAGTTTTTGGAAGCTGTAGTTATCGAACAAGAATGGAACTAGGGCAAAATCAATGGAGCGATGTCAATGGAAGTGTAGTTGTTCAACTTGGAAAGTGAAACCGATCAATGGAATTGTTAATTCTTCTCTTACAAGGTATTCCATGCATTCTAGACCATCGGATATTCCTTTCCCCCATTGTTAGATATTGTTAAGTGTTATTATTTATTAATTTCTTTCCTTTGGTTTTTGATTGTATATACGACAATGTTTTAAATACCGGTTCATACCAGCCGATAATACCGGTAATACTGACAGTCGGCCTCGAGCCTGGTACTATATGGGCCGATTAAACTAGCAAATGGTAAATGTTTATGTGCCGGTGGTAAATCTGGTAATACCGTTTCAAGCCATTGTAACGGTTTTGTTTATCTACAAACTTTATTTTAATTTTTTTTAATGAAACCACAATAATTCCAAGATTTACCTTCCATATTTCGGCAAAAATGGTTAAAAAAAACTAGAAATTATTGATCGTTTCCCATCAAGGATGCCTTTCCATTCCATTGTTGCGTTTTAATTTCAAATCGAGTACTTTTGGATTATTTCTTTAATTATGGTTATGGAAGCATGTATTTTTAGAATATTTTGTGAGTTGAAGTTGTATTATTATGGAATTATATGGTTGACCGGTCAACCTGGCATTTCCGCCTGGGACAACTCGATACTACCGATTGAACCATTTCTGAACCCTAACCGATACAGTTTAAAATCGGTTTTTAAAACATTGATGTATGGTATGAAATCAAACAAGGAGAGAATCAAACAGGTAGGATGGTGTTGGTGCACTTGTGTCTGTACTTTGTCTGTATTTTGTAATGATATAAAACGATGTCTTTTGTTGTCGTGTTACGTCTTAGATGTGTTTATGTGTGTGCTTATTGTAAGTTTGACCAGTCAACCATCCTCCTGGTTTGACTTGGTCAAACAGTTAGAAAAAGTTTGTAAGTTTGTGTGTGTCGAAGGATGGTCATCGAAGGATTATTTATATCCTTCGATGAGCTCGAAGGATAACCTTCGATGGATACAGATGGACCTCGAAGGATGTCAATCCTTCGAGGTATATGTGGATCCTTCGATAGGCTGTATCTCGATAGATGATCTTTCGATCAATCTAATTGATCCTTCGACCAGACTAGCTGTGAAGGTTATATATACGGATGTAATGTGTTCACTTCATTTGTGTGAGTGAACCTAGTCTTGTAGAGAGCGTATTTTCAGTTTGGTCAAGGGCTGTAACCGTGTCCACTGAAATACAAGAGAAAACTTTGATATCTTGTGTGTCTACCCTTTCTCTTTGTAGCTTGTGTTCTCATTATAAACTACCGGTTTGCATTCTAGCTTGGATTCCGCACTTGCTAGTGTGTTGAACTTAACAAGGATAAGGTTTAACCTCAACCTCCGAGGGACCTACAAGTGGTATCAGAGCCGTGGCTCTTTTCCTTGTTAAAAACCGAGTTTATACAAGACTTTGGAGTGTTTGGACAAAAACTCACACGGGTTAACATCTGTTTTTTTTTTTTGTTTTTCTCACAGTTCTTGACATAAAAACGTGTTCTAAACTAACCGGGTGTGTTAAAGAACGGGTTGGGTAACTTAAAAACTTGTTTTTAAGAAGTTTGGTAATTTCCGGCCAAATTCCGGCTTACTCCGGTGACCGGTTTCTGGATAAGAACCTTCTTTTTGGGCAATATTTTATTAGTCAAATCTGGGTTGGCAGAAAGTATGGTCTGAACATACCTTCTGCCGAAAGTTTTTACCAACCAATCACCTTTTCACCAACCTGTCAACTTTTGTCAACTGTGTCAGCTGTGTCAGTGCAGATCGAAGGATATCCTTCGAAGTCGAAAGATCATCTTTCGATCAAAGGAGGTTCGATAGATAATCATCTTTCGAACATCCTTCGAAGTCTGTGACTTATCTTTCGATCCAAGGAATCTTTTCGAAGGATATATCTGTCGATCTACAGGTCTCATTCGAAAGACAAGGATCCTTCGATTGGAGAGTCTTTCGAGGTCATCGTTCGAAACTCAACAGTGATCTTTCGAACACTGTTGATCTTTCGAACAAGTTCTGTCTTTCGATCCTAATCTGTTTAAGGTTAACAAGTTTGTGTTTTTCAGGTCCTTCGATCAAAGATCCTTCGGCTGTTTGTTATCCTTCGAGATTTTAACATAGTTTGTGAAAAATTAATTTTTAAAAAAAGGGAAAACTTGTTTTTCAAATTTTAAATATATTTTTCACTTAATATATTAATTTTCTTTATAAAATGGGAACAAACGGTCAGTGGGATCCAACCGCGTGGACTCAAACAACTTTGACTCCACAATCATCAGCTACGCAATCTCAGTCAGATTTCAACAAAAATGCATGGATGCAAGCTATTGCCCCACCTCAAGCTGCAATGATAACTGCAAATCAATGGGCTTTGGTCACAAATCAAAGCAGCAGCATTCAAGCCATGATGCAGAACGACAGTGAAACTGGTACAAGCACAAAACCGCCAAAGCTGAATCACATCAATGATTGGGGATGGTGGAAAGAAAGGCTGAGAACTTATGTTCAGGGGCAAGGTCAAGATCTATGGATGTGCTTCTTTACTCCATTTGAAAATGAACTGGAAGTTGCAGGATCTAATCCACAAACTTACAGCACTATGTCTGAAGATGATAAGAAGAAATTTGAGTTAGAAAAGAAAGCATTCATGATTCTCACACAAGCTCTTCACAGAGACATTTACCACCAGTTTGTTTACTGCACGACTACTAAAAGCTTGTGGGATATGCTCACGTTGCGATGTGAAGGAAATGCTCAATCTAGAAAGATCAAGCAAGATTTACTGAAGAAAGAGTTTGAAGGTTTCACGTGTATGGAGAATGAGACCTTGGCAGAGTTATCTACAAGGTTCCATCACTTGTTGAGCGAGATGTTTGCTTTTAGAGTCACTGCCACTCCACAAGAAATGGTGAAGAGATTTGCTGATAGCTTACCAGCAAAGTGGAGCAGTTATCTTGAAATTCTCAAAGAAAATGGTGTTCTAGACACTATCACTGTGTATGAGCTAATTCAGAAATTGGAGAACAAGGATGTAGAAGAAAAGCTTAAGGCAAAAAGAACATTAACTCCTCAAAATCCAGAGATGTACTTTGGAATTGCAGGAGGCATCAGTGGAGAAAAACCAGTTCCTCAACATGCGAAGCTTCAAACAGCCTTCATTTCAAACACCGGGCCTTCCACGACAAATCAGTTTGATCCTTCAGCATACACGATGTTCTCAAGACCAGATTCTTCTTCTCGACAACAGGATGTGCAACCTGCTCCTCAATTCACACCACCGCCTTTCTTAGACCCAAGCAGAGCTCAGCAGCAACAACCGCAACAACAAGGGTTTTATGGAAGCTCTTCAAACTTTCAAGCCACTTCCAATCCGAACACAGTCAGATTAGACACTTCCAGCTTTTCCAAAGTCAGTGTCGAAGTAGCCAAGGAGCATATGGAGATGTTGAACACCTTGGTTAGTGCTTATTGTGGATTGGTTGCAGGTCAGATTGGGAATATCAATCTAACCAATGAAGATTATCAGCAAGTGGATAGGGAAGAGTTTGAAATGATGGATATCAAATGGGCTCTTGCTAGTGCAATTCGAAGAGCAAAGGAGTTTATGGAAAGGACGGGGAGAACCAACTTGAATAGCAACAACAACACCAAGTATGGTTTTGATAAGAATGCTGTCACTTGCTTCAATTGTGGTGAAAAGGGTCACTTCAAGCGGGAGTGTCAGAAGCCTCCTAAGCAAGGAAATCAGAATCCCTTCAGGAATCAAGGACAGCCACAGCAGCAACAGAACAACAATGACAGATCAATAGTGTCGGTTGGAGGAAATGCATCTGGATCCACAAACACTAATCCCCACAGAGGATTGGTTGTTCAAGCTGATGAAATCTGCAACTGGAACCTTCAGCTTGGAGAAGGAGGAAATGGTGGAACAGCATGTTATGCTAAAGTGATTGAGAAGGTAGTAGAACCCGTGTCTGCTGGTGAATCTTCAGAAGATGAAGATAGTTCGGGTTATAGTGGGAGCATGGATGGGGAATCACTTGATGCTGGTGATTTATCAAGTGATGCTTTAGATTTGGAAGTTGATGAGCTTTTGGCTGAAGCCGAAGCATTATGCAAGAGGAGATCTATTCTTTGCCAGAAATCTGCTGGAACTTCCGAGAAGCTTGCTCAGTTCTTCTCTGAAGATGGATCTTTTTCTTTCCATTCAGCCTTTATGGCTAATGTCGACAGTTCATCAAGTCAGGTATGTGTCGATGAACCCACTGTAGTTAGCTGTGAAAATTGTGATAGCTTAAATGTTAAATATGCTGAAAAGGAAAGTCAGTTTGAAATCACATACAAACACAATCAAGAATTGATTGTAGATCTTTCTAAAGCAACTGAAGCTAACTTGTTTTTAACCAGAAATGAAAAGGAATTTAAAGCAACAATTGCGTCATTAAAACATGATGTTTCAGAATTACAAAAGGCTGTTTTGCGAAAACAACATGCTAACAACAATCTTATTGACACAATTGAAAAGCAAATGGTAGAGTTGGCAACAGCTCGATGTGAATGTGAAACAATTAAGCAGAAATTGGAAAGCTATTCCAATTCCCGCTTTGTATTGGATCACATCATTGACGTTCAAGAAAGAAAGAAAAAGGGGGATAAACCATGTATTGGATTCAAATCATGTCCTCCCCCAATGAATCACAATTACTCCAAATTGCCTGATGACGAGGATATGCCCCGTTTTGAACCCACTGTGCCACTCGGTCTAGATGACTTTGCAGCAGGCCTCGGGTTCACAACTGGTACATCATCCTCGGGTCAATCAGAATCTGAGAATGTGACAGATTCATTGTGTGTTAAGGAACAGAGTCCTCCCATTATTGAGGATGCTGATTCTTCGGATGATGAATCTGAAGAGATTGTGAAACAACAGTCTAACTCGGTTACAACAGATATTCCAATTGAGAATCACATCCTGTGTGATCCACCAGTGAAACCGAGTAAGACTGAAACGTCAAAAGCCATGGAGTCCCTTGTTTCTAGCCGTGAAGAGAATAACTTGTTGTACACGCTCAAAGGAGACAGCAAAATCTACTCTAACAAAGATTTTCCACTTAAAAATGTAAATCAAGATTTAATTGAGCAAATTTTTGAAGGATGCACTGATAAGTTTTTGGGGAACAAAAGTGGCAAAATTACCGTCACTCAATGTGATCCAATTCCGTGTGAACAAATTAGAAAACAATACGGAAACCAAAAACTACCAATTGAGCGAAAACAACAAGTCAATTCCGGAAAGGGTAAGGTACAGGGAAAGAAGGCTCAGAACAAGAATGTTCAAGCACCTAAAGCACAGCAGCCTAAGAATGAACAACCAAAGGTTCAACAACCTAAAGTTGAACAGTCTAAGGCTACTCAACCTAAGGCTGCACAACCTAAAATTCAACAATCAAGGGTTGAGCAACCTAAGGTTCAACAACAAAAGGTGCAAAACAAAAGAGCTCCTGTTAAGAAGCGAGGACCGAAAATGAACTTTGTTGGATCCACGGGTTCAGACAAACTTGAAACATTTCAGGATAAATCTAACCTTGAGTTTATACAACAGTTTAGAATTTTAAAACGAAATGATCAGAATAATTACACCCAACACACCAACGGATGTGATTTAGGCCCAAGCACGTCTAGATCACAAAGTTCATTGTCTGGTTCTCCGTCTGGTCATCAACATGTTTCTCCGAAGTTTGTAGAGCGGAGAACATGTTTTGAATGTGGGACAGTTGGGCATATTGTAAGATATTGCCCACACGTGCAAAATTTGAAGTCAACAACGAGTGCTCCCCAAGAAATCGATTACCGAAAACGATCAGTTTCCCCTAAACAAGACCCACGTGTCTTGAAAGAAAGGGAAAAGAAGTTAAAGCAAAAGAATCAAAAGGTAATTGAAAAGGCATTAAAATCAGAGGTCAAAGAAGAAAAACCTGTACAAGCAAAATCTGAAACAATAAAACCAGTAAATGCTAAAACAATAAATTCAAATACTGGTAAAGGACAAACAACTTGGAAGCCAAGGCAGGTAATTCAATCAGGGGGAGCACCACAGGTTCTTTTTCCTAATCATCAAGTGATTGAAATCACTTTCCTTGATGATCAAGGACGACCCAAGTCCACAAAGGCTTGGGTCCCCCTCTCAAACTGATAAGTTAACTGTATGTGCAGGCGGCTCCAGGAGGAACTATTAATAGTCATTGGATTGTTGATAGTGGGGCTTCCAGGCACATGACGGGCGACTACCGTCTTCTTTTCGATGTGCGAAGTATAAGAGGAGGATATGTTGCATTTGCTGGAGACAAAGGAGGGTATATCACCGGCGAAGGAATGGTCTCAAATGGAGTTGTGAGTTTCGACAAAATCAATTATGTGCAACAGTTGGATCACAATCTCCTAAGTGTTTCTCAGATCTGCGACAAGAAGTTCACCGTGCATTTTGATGATGCCGGTTGTTATGTGCTGAAGCCAGGATTCAAGATTCCCGAAGAATGGATTCTCTTATCAGCACCAAGAGTTAATGATTTGTATGTCCTCGATATGAGCCAAGCAATAACCAAGTCCAAACAAGTTACTTGCTTTATTTCAAAAGCCACTGAAAAGGAGACGATCTCTTGGCACAGACGGATGGGTCATATTCACCTCAGAAAAATGAATCACCTTGTCAAAAACAATCTGGTGAGAGGTGTCAATGTGAAGAATTTTCAACTTCAAGATGTCTGTGTGCCGTGTCAGAAAGGGAAGCAGATCAAGAAATCACATCCATTGAAGAAGGTTAACACTGTAAACATGCCACTCGAACGTCTGCATATGGACCTTTTCGGCCCAGTCAAACACAAGAGTGTGCACGGGGAAGTTTTCTGCTTGGTAGTCACTGATGACTACTCAAGATTTTCATGGGTTGATTTCATGGCCCACAAGAGCGAGACTCCAGAAATTCTAAAGAATTTGATCACCTTGTTGGAAAATCTTTATAATCTAAAGGTGAGGCGAATTCGAAGCGACAACGGAACCGAGTTCAAAAACAGGGTTATGGATGAATTTTGCACTGCAAAAGGAATCCTTCATGAATATAGCTCTCGGTATACGCCACAACAAAACGGAGTCGCTGAAAGAAAGAACAGAACCTTAATTGAGACTGCAAGAACCATGTTGGTTGAGTCTCAGCTTCCAGTTCGATTCTGGACTGAAGCTGTTGCCTCGGCTTGCTACACGTTAAACAGGGTTCTCACAGTGAAAAGACATGGCAAAACGTGCTTCGAACTTCTACACAAGAACACTCCTGACTTAGAATATCTAGAACCTTTTGGTGCACCATGTACCATGATTGAGCCTGACGGGAAGTTTGGTGCCAAAGCTATCGAAGGTTATTTCCTTGGGTATGCTACTCCTAATCTGCGAGTATGGAACCTGACTACCAAGAGGATTGAAGAGTGGGGTGAAGTAAGAGTTCAAAGATATTCTAATCCTCCGAAGCCTTCTGGAGATCCATGGATGTTCGATTATGATGGTCTTTTCAACTCATTCAATCTGCCGACATTTGATGATGACAATGCAATTGCTCAAATGTTGTCTGAAAGCGAGAATGCGACTGGCTCTCAGTTAGCTCGCCCAATCATTGTTGACTCACAAGCATCTTCTTCTGTCAACAATCTCGCTTCAAATGAGGTGTTTAGTGATGCTGCCGACTACAATTTGTCATCGGAAGATGAGGAGTATGTTGATGCAAATGATGGTGAAGCACGGGGTCCGGTTCAAGGTACTTCAGAAGCAACGGATCCAGTGTCTGCACCAATTGTCCAAGAAGAAAATGCATCATCTTCTACAACTCAACAGCTTCAAAATGATATCGGGAATTTAAATATCAATAACTTGAGGACCAATGTTGAAATTCCTCTAGTTCCTGAAACCCGAATTCATAACATTCATCCTCAGCAGAATATTATAGGTGATGTTCTCAGTGGTGTTAGGACAAGAAATCAAATCAGAAATAACGAAAATGCTGGCTTGTATGCTGAGATACGCGAATCGGGACAACAAAATGATTGGTCTTTCGCCTGCTATGTTAGCCAAGAAGAGCCTAGATCTTGGAAGGAGGCATTGAAAGATGATTCCTGGGTGGAAGCCATGCAAGAAGAACTTCTGCAGTTCGAGAAGTTGGGCGTATGGAAATTGGTTGATAGGCCCGATAACCACAAGAAGATCGGAACTCGTTGGGTGTTTAAGTGCAAGAAGGATGACCGTGGGATTGTTGTCCGAAACAAAGCAAGGTTAGTTGTTCAAGGCTTCAGTCAGATAGAAGGTATTGACTACAATGAAGTGTATGCTCCTGTTGCACGTCTGGAGGCTATTAGAATCTTTCTAGCCTACGCATCCTTCAAGAAATTCAAGGTGTACCAGATGGATGTTAAGAGTGCATTTCTACACGGAGTAGTCGAAGAGGAAGTATATGTCGAGCAACCACCGGGGTTTGAAGATCCATTACATCCTGACAGAGTTTTACTACTTAACAAAGCATTATATGGTCTTCATCAAGCACCTCGAGCCTGGTATGAGACACTGTCTACCTACTTGCTGAACAACGGGTTTAGACGGGGTTTGATCGACTGTACCCTCTTCATCAAAGAAAAAGGTGAAGATCTTCTGTTGGTACAAGTATATGTCGATGACATTATCTTTGGTTCTACCGATGATAATCTATGCAAGGAATTTGAGAAGGTGATGCAAGATCGATTCGAGATGAGTGCGATGGGTGAAATGACGTTCTTTTTGGGTTTGCAAGTTAATCAGTCCGAATCTGGAATTTTTATCCATCAAACCAAGTACGTCGGAGACATCTTGAGCCGGTTCCAGATGTCCGATTCGAAGCCAATCTCTACTCCTCTTCCGCAGAATCACGGGATTACTCCGGATGAAAAAGGGGAAGCTGTGGATTCTTCACTCTATCGTGCTATGATTGGAT
This sequence comes from Helianthus tuberosus, assembly GCA_030545235.1. Lineage (NCBI taxonomy): Eukaryota > Viridiplantae > Streptophyta > Magnoliopsida > Asterales > Asteraceae > Helianthus > Helianthus tuberosus. The sequence goes on from JARYGA010056382.1 coordinate 20,815, forward strand.
CTTTAATGTATCTCACTGCATCAAGACCCGACATTATGTATCCAACGTGTCTTCTCGCCAGATACCAAGCAAATCCGAAGGTCTCTCACTATGCTGCTGTCAAAAGGATTTTTCGTTATCTGAAGGGTTGCCCTGACACCGGGTTATGGTACCCTAAGGATGATAACTTCGATCTCAAAGCTTACAGTGATTCTGATTTCGGCGGCTGCAAGAAAGATGGAAAATCAACTACAGCAGGATGTCAGTTCTTAGGCAATCGCCTAGTCACTTGGCAGTGCAAGAAGCAGACATGTGTGGCTACGTCTACATGTGAAGCGGAATACATTGCTGCGTCTAGTTGCTGCTCCCAGGTTCTATGGATCCAACAACAGATGCGGGACTACGGTTTTGAATTCCTAACTACTCCTATTTTTGTTGATAATGAAGCTGCTTTACAGATCACTAGAAATCCTGTACAGCACTCAAAAACGAAGCACATCGATATTAAATATCACTTCATACGTGATTGCTTTGAAAAGAAACTTATCGATGTGGTTCACACTCATACCGATCACCAACGTGCCGACCTTTTTACCAAAGCATTTGATAAATCAAGATTCGATTATTTACTTTTGGTAAACGGCATAAAGGTGAAGCAAGAGTAACCGACATCGGAAATTCGTTTTTGTAAATATTTTTCTTAAAAAAAAAAAAAAAAAAAAAAAAAAAAATGTGTCTTTATTTCCTTTGTTTTTAAATTTTAGGGGGAGAAAGCTTCAAAGAAAATTCAAAAACATTGAAAAATCGCAAAAATACAAAAATATGTCTTTACTTTATTTACTTTCTGCATTTAAGGGGGAGAAAATTCAGAAAAACACAAAAACAATAGAAAAACAAAAATGAGTTTCTTGGCAAGATAAGAGAAAATGATATTACATCAGAGGTCGGTCGAAACATGTTTCTGGAAATCAAAAGAAAAGAAAAGGATAAGTAGCTCTACTAATGATGTACCGGTAGACTCACGATCATTTTAAAGTGTGCAGGGGATATAAACATAACGAACTGAAAACCGCGTGGGAACCGCTCATTGGCATATGGTCTTGGTACCGAAATTTCGTTTGATAGATTGCCGAGGTTCTGAGATATTTGGGGTTTATGTTGTTTATCATCTGGGTATCATGGTTGTATCTTGTACCGAAAAATAACGGGGACGCAAGTCTAGATCTTCCATGATACCATACATACGTGTACATATTGCATTCGACCTCAATAAGTGATAAACAATCACATGTCCAAACAAATAAGTGATAAAATATCACATTTATCCGGGAGTCAAGTTCGTCTCTCTGCTGTACGAAAGTACTGACCTGTTCACGGACTTGCTCCTGTGCCCTCATGCATATGAAAATCAAGTTCCTCATCAATAAGTGATTCTATCACATAGGGCTTGTTTTCAAATCAAATAAGTGACTTGTTCACATTTTATATACGTTAAAAACGGATGATAAATGGTATACTCCCCAGTAAGATGAACTCTCGTGCATACCTTGATACGGGAATGTGTCGTGAGTGGATGAACGCCGGTCGGTAAGTATAAATCATACCTTAACGTATCTCAATGCATTATGATTACACTTGATCGCTGAGTTTAAGTGGATAACAATATCGGTAATTGTGGTAGAATGCTTATCCACTTCTGTAAAAGAATATTAAAAGGAAATGTGTTTTGACAAAAGACCGCAAACTGATATGATTCTCTTCGCCAGAAACTCGCAAAAATATTGTTGTGTTTGTACATATTTATTTACTGCTTAACTTTAGTGATTAACTTTTATTGTCTTTTTAAACAGTTTTTGTCGTTTGGTGCATATCAGCACGACATTAGCGGTGATGTCGTTTGATAACATTCAAAGGATTCTAAAATTGTTGTCTCTTATTTTATCAAAATCCAAAAAGATTTTAATTTAATCTTATTTTTTGATTAGCCGATGTTGGTACTCGATCAGATATCTGACAAGCCGAAATACTTCATAAAACTGACCTTTGCAGAACTTCATAACGGACAATTTTTCAAAACGGTCATTTCTGAAAGCTTTTAAGAATTTGAAGGGCTTAATTTGAAAATTCCCAAAAATCCAAAGTGTTGGTGGAAATCTGATCCTTCGAGGAAGCAATGGCCCTCGAAAGAACAGAAGGTCAATGAAAGTCAATCATCTCAGTCGAAAGATAAATTGGTCAACGAAGGATTTGACAAATTTGATCCTTCGAGCTGATCAGACCTTTTGAAAGATGAATCAGGTCGAAAGATATCCTTCGAGGATCATCTTTCGAAGTTGTTGAGGGTTCCAAAAATATCTGGTATCTTTCGATCTAGATCTGGATCTTTCGACCAAATATCTCATCCTTCGAGGACCTTTTCATCTTTCGAAAGATCATCTATCCTTCGAGACGGTTCGACTTTCGAGGTCAGGGTATAAAAGAGTGTCTTCTTCTTCACTTCATCATAACTGTTCAACTTCACTATTCAAAAATCCTCTGATCCTACCGAAACTCTGCCAAAATTTACTCAAAAACTTAGTGTATCAGGATTTCATCTACAATCTCGGTAGGATAATCCGAATACAATTTTTCAAACAACAACATAAACATTTCATCTAATCATGTGTTTTGTTTTGTAATGTGGATATGTTAGTTGTAGGTTTTTGATGTTTAAAATGTATATCTTGACTGATGTTTTAGGTTTCGGAGTCTTTGTTTTGATTGTTGATGGTCTGAAAACCTTGTGTGTTCTTGGTTGATTGATACATGTGTTTGTGGTTGTATCCGGGTTGGGGTTTTGTGTCCGGGGTTGGGTTTGATGTTATTATGTCTGTCATAAGGTGCCTTATTGTTGATGTTTAAGTGGTGTTCTATTGATTCTTTAAATGGTTTGAAACATACCTAAAACACACTTAAAATGGTCACCGAAAAACGATGAACAGTTCGCCGGAAAATCGCCGATGAACAGTGTCACCGGGATACTAAGCCTTTCGAAGGATCATCCTTCGGTTGATCAGATCCTTCGATTGATCAAATATCTTTCAAAATTTTTATCTTTCGAAAGATGATCTTTCGATATGCCCTGTCATCTTTCGAAGCATATAACATCTTTCGATCAATGTGTCATCCTTCGATGCCTAAATGGGATCTTTCGAGACAGAACACTTAGAATTTTTTCCAAGAAACTGAAATTTTTTCTAAGTGTGGAATTCATGTTGACTGTTGACTGTTTCTCATTACGTGTTCGTGTTTTCATGAACAGAAATGGCACCGAAAGAAAAGAAGGAACGGGCAAAACCAACCAAGAAAGAAAAATCGGAAGTTGAATCTATGTCGGAGCCACGACACAACATGGCAGCGTATTTACAACCGGAAGACAAAATCAGTCCGGAATTCACGGGAATAATGGAGTATCTGCATCGCACTCGTATCAACTATGCAATCACTACACAGCACACTGCTTATCAGTCTCATATCAAGGCGTTCTGGAATTCGGCTGTGGTTGAAACAGTGGATAACAAGGAAGTGATTAGGGGATTCGTCGCTGAGAAACCCGTGGTGATTACAGAAAACACTATCAGAGCACGTCTGCAACTAGGTGATCAACCAGAAGATGCTACTTCTATTGATTTACAATGTCAGCGGGGCTTGCTGATGAGATTACGGTACAGCGATAACGTTCTTGCAAATCAGATCAACAAAAAGTTTATGCCGCTTCGATACAAGCTCTTATTGCATATCCTTATTCACTGCCTGAGCAACAAGCGATCTGGATATGATCTGTCACCGATTGATTTAACGGGATTGTTTACGGCTTTGATTCTGAACAAGCCTTTCAACATATCACGTTATATTTTCGACAATCTGAAAGAAAATGCTCGAAGGACACTCCCGTCAGCAACTCAACGAACATCTACCAAGTTTTGGCTATATCCTAGATTCCTGTAGATGATGATTGATGAGCAGATTCCTGATCTTCCTAAAGCTGAAGCAGATGTTCTTCCTGTGAATCCGATGAATGAGCGTACACTGCTGATTTTCAAATCCATGTCCAACTATAAAGAATCGGATCCAATTAGAAAGCTTATTGGTCATATCGATGTACCGGCCTACGAGGCACCGCAGAACAACAAATGGCGTCGAGATGCGAGTGATTCTGATGATGAAGAGCCAAGGTTAATCGATTTGGCTAACACGCAGCTTGGGGCTAAGCATGGTATTAAAGCATCGAGCAGGAAGTCTGCTGGCAGTTCAAGTGTTGCAGCACATGTTGAAGTCGATGTGAATGTTGCTGCAGAAGAACTTCAGGGAGTGTTTGTCAATCCTGATGCTCGCGGTAGTGCAGGTGGAGCTGGTGGTACTGCTAGTCAGTCAGGTAATGTTAAGGCTGACAAAGGCAAAAGTAAGGTGGACGAGCCAAGGAGGTTGGCAGATGAGAGCAGTTCGTCTTCTGATGCTGAAGGAGGTGCTGGTAATGATGATTCATCTTCTGAGGATGATAATCCTCCTCCTCCAGGGATGCGTAAGGCCTATGATCAGCGAGGGAATTTTCGTGGTTTTGAAAGTATTGAGAAACCTGTGAATGTTGCAGAATCTGATAAAGATGACGATTATATTCCTGATGCTCCTGGATTACGCAGAAGGAAGAGACAAGCAAGAAGAGAGGGTACTCGTACCTCTAAGAGATCAAGGGGCGGATCAAAGCCAACAGGTGAAACGGCTGGTGATGTCACTACACCTGATCCGATTCAGCATTCAACGCCTCCGGAGCAACAGCTGCCTCCTATCATTGAACAATTATCTACATCAGAGATGCTGGATCTGATCTCTTCTCCACAGACGTCTTCTGGGGCACGCACGGCGCCTGTTGATCAACAGCCGCCTGCAACCCCCGTGTCAGGTACACATCCACGTCCTCCTCTTGTTATTCCTGGTCCAACAGGTACTTCTGGTCCATCTGGCCAGACTGGTTTCTCAGGTTCTGAGCCCTCACGGCCTACTCTAGCAGAAACATTATCTGTGTTGTCTGATGCTGAGAAAATTCAATTCCTGATTGAACAAGTCAGTGAACTGGGTACCTTAGTCGGTCGGAATACAAGAAAGATTGAAGAATACCGTATTCAGCGAACACATGATGCTGAGGCACACAACAAACTGGTCTCACTTGTTAGTGCTCAGAATGTCAAGATAAGAGAACAGGCTCAAGAGATAGAAAGACTGAAAGAAGCTAATAAGGCTCGGGATGGAGAGGTTGAGATAATGAAGAAGCATAGTACTGTGCTAGAACGTGAGGCAACAACGTTAAAACAGAAACATGAAGAGCTGTCCGATCGTTATAAGAATCGTGATGATAGATTAATGGAAGCCTTCAAGCCTGTTCAAGCGAACTTTAAGAGATTTGATCACAAAGTTGTTACTCTTTGGAATGAACGGTGCAAAGCTTTGGGCATCCTTCCTTCAAGGCGTGACGATGATAAGGATGATGATGCAGCAAATCCTGATCAACCAGCTGCCACAGGTTCAGGTGCAACTGCATCTGGTGCTGCAGGTGGGTCTGGTATATCTCAAGATGCTCCTTCTGCTCCTCCAACATCTACTGGTCCGTCTGAGCCGACTGAGACATTGGAAGCTTCAGCAGTTTTTGAACATATTAGTCTTGAGCCAGAAGCGTTCACTGATCTCCCTGAATCCTCAATTGCTCAACAGTATCATCCAATCACGGGTGAACTGTTAGAAGAGGGAGAACATGTTACTGAGATGTCTGATGAATGTGTGCTAGCTCTGACAGCAATGGATGAAGTTGATGTGACGACGATCGATGCCACTCCGTTGGTTCCGGATGAAACCGATTTCTCCACGATTGAAGAAATCTTCATCGGTTCGGATCCGGAACGTCCCGTTTATGTTAGTCAAGACAATGTGGAGCTTAATTCGCTTGATGATAATCTTGAGGAAGCAAAGACAGCAGAATCTTCTAATCCTTCTTCAGATTCTCCATCAGTTCAAGAAAACCGTGAAAAGACTGTGAATGAATGGCGAGCGGATTTCCTAGCCAGGAATCCTCCTCCGCTCCCTCCGTTGGATCAAGCCAACTACATGGTTTTGGAAAGAAATCCAGCTAGGGGTCGTATTATCAGCTGGATGTTCATCAAGGATCTTCATTGCATGGTTGTGAAGCGGGAATGCGGCCTTCAGTATTTCAGGTCTCTTCTCAGCATTCTTTCACTTCCTTATTATGATGTGGCGGTTTTGGCTCAGATGGAGGTTATTAATCGAGTCAAAGACAAGATGGTGGATTTGTTCGCGAAGAAGATTAGACTGGAACGAAGAAAAGGTTGGAAGGACCCTCTATACAAGCCGCAGTTTCCAAGATACGAGCCAATCAGGTTCTCACTTGATCCAGAGACAAATACTGCGCGGTATCGATTGGTTTATGATCCTCCAAAATTGATGAAGAAGATACCTTTGTTGAAAATGAAGACAGACTTTCTAGGAAACTTTCGTTGCTGGGTTTACGATGCGGATACTGGAGAAGCCGTGATCTTATTCCGAGATAGTCAGGAGAACTTTCGAATGATAGATCCGATGTGGATTTCTAACATGTCTAGGTCGGATATTATTGTTCTTAAGGATCACGAGATAAATTATTTGGTTAGAGATCGTGATCAAGCAATGAAGTTTCAGAAGATGGCCCGGTATTGCTTCAACCTACTGGTGAATGCGGGAAGTGCATGGACTACGCATCACTTAACGGTTGAAAGGACGTCAGAGACATGAAGACACAAAGATCGAGACAAAGCTACAGCCAAGGGGGAGTTTGTTGGTGCACTTGTGTCTGTACTTTGTCTGTATTTTGTAATGATATAAAACGATGTCTTTTGTTGTCGTGTTACGTCTTAGATGTGTTTATGTGTGTGCTTAATGTAAGTTTGACCAGTCAACCATCCTCCTGGTTTGACTTGGTCAAACAGTTAGAAAAAGTTTGTAAGTTTGTGTGTGTCGAAGGATGGTCATCGAAGGATTATTTATATCCTTCGATGAGCTTGAAGGATAACCTTCGATGGATACAGATGGACCTCGAAGGATGTCAATCCTTCGAGGTATATGTGGATCCTTCGATAGGCTGTATCTCGATAGATGATCTTTCGATCAATCTAATTGATCCTTCGACCAGACTAGCTGTGAAGGTTATATATACGGATGTAATGTGTTCACTTCATTTGTGTGAGTGAACCTAGTCTTGTAGAGAGCGTATTTTCAGTTTGGTCAAGGGCTGTAACCGTGTCCACTGAAATACAAGAGAAAACTTTGATATCTTGTGTGTCTACCCTTTCTCTTTGTAGCTTGTGTTCTCATTATAAACTACCGGTTTGCATTCTAGCTTGGATTCCGCACTTGCTAGTGTGTTGAACTTAACAAGGATAAGGTTTAACCTCAACCTCCGAGGGACCTACAGATGGTTTGTGTAGGAAGGGTTGGAAGCAATATGTGACAACCCAAGATTTACGGCTCTTAATTACGTGCAAAACAAACATTAGGACAATAATAAACAGTGTTTAAGATGCAAATTAACTTAATTAGGCCTTAAGTATGCCTAGGAACGTCTATCCGACTTTACAGTGCGCGAACGGTGGTTTACGGAGAAACCTATGAAACGTTAAACGACAACGAATTGAAACCGAACAAAATTGTCACAGCCCGAAATATCAGAGCATTGGCGTGACTGGACTGGTATCTTCATTGCACAGCGGAAGCAAATAAGCTAAGACTTTTAGTATGTGAACGCCCACTAAGTACTCGACTGCAGATGGTTCTCCTATTCCAACCGTGCCATGATTTCTGAGAAGTAACCTGAGAAAGAAACATGCGAAAAATCAACATAAAGTTGAGCGAGTTCATAGTTTGTTTGTAAAAGATTTGAAATAAATCTTTTTGAATAACCGGTTTTTTAAGTATTGTTGAGAAAACGAATTTAAAATCATTTTCTTGTCATGTTATACGGAAACTTTGTATTTGTAACGCATTATGTATGTAAACTCTTGTATTTGAAAAGTTTGTATAACCGTCAATCAAGTATTTCTGTATGTATCGTGTATAAATCAAGTGTTTCTGTATGAATCTTGTATAAATCAAGTATTCTTGTGGTATGAACCAAATAAAGTATTCTTGTGTACGAACTTCGTACAAATAAAGTATTCTTGTGTAGTTAATGGGTTGCAAGGCCATTAACATGTGACACGACATAGGAAGTCACTAAACCATAGGCATTTTTCTAGTTGTCGATTCACGAGGGAGACACAAAAGCACTACTCGGTACTAGTGTTCACCGAGAGTGTGGCTGCCCGGACACCCGTTAGATCTAACCTTTTGTTCTACGGTCTAAGTATGTACACGATTAATGGTGCTTATGGTACCCTATTCGTGACACGATTTCTCGTATCATTCCTCAAAACGCATCATACTTGGTACTAGTGATCACCAAGAGTGCTTCTTGTTTATGTATTCATCATATCAAGTATCAATTCTCGTTTATTATATCAAGTATCAATTCTCGTTTATTATATCACGTATCAATTCTCGTTTATTATATCAAGTATCAATTTTCATGTGTTCGCCCCAAGTTTAAAAAGTATGTAAAAGATTAAAAGTGGGGACTCGAACTCTCTTGTAAACATTTAGTAACATGTATTTCACCCCCGAAGTTATAAAACTGAAAATAGTTAAAAGAGAAAGGGGGAACATGAACTCACTTTTCTGTAAACCATTTGTGTCAGTTAAAACTTGCTTGTAAAATGGTTTAGAAATATGTAATTCTTGTATGCTTTGCAAAAAGTGCATGTCTTTCCACCCCGAAAACATTTAGAAAAATGTAAAACCGTAAAAAGGTTGGGGTTATGAACTCACCTGAATATTCATGTGTGAAGCTAGCTATATACGACTTTGTGATGTCGTTTCCAAGACGAGACTCTCTAGCGTGCATTCTACAATATTCCTAACATGGAATATCTAATAAGTTTCTAAATAAAAGCAGTAACTAACTTCGTGTCACCGAGCTTTACCGAATCGCTAACCGAACGATCCGTTGATACGTTGTTAACTTAATAAAAATAATTAAGTTATACTTGTTAAGTTTCGTTTACTAAGTCTAGAAAGTACTTAGTTTTCGAGAAATTCGAATATATAAATATTTACACAAAATATAAATATATCGATAGGATAGTGTTTATCGTTTCGAGAAGTCGCACGTGTATAAAAAGAGTATTTTTTTATGAAAATAACACATAACAAACTCGTATTACGTATCGCGTCTTGTATGATACTCGTCGAAAGATATGTGTACGCCGTTTAGGCGTATAAAATAAATATTGAAAAGTTATATTTTCTTTACAAAAGAATCGTCGAGTTGCTTTTGAAAGTAAATACAATCTATATTTATTTTCATAAAGAGAAGTCGTGTTGTTTGTCGTTTGAAAATAAATATAATCTATATTTATTTTTATGAAATGATTTCGTATTGTTAGAGATCTTATGAGATCTTGTTAGAGATCTTTCAAATCTTAGGTAGATTTTGGGTAGATTTTTGGAGATACTCCTGAGATTTAGCAGGGATTTGATAAGATTTTGCAAGTCTCATAGGGATTTTTCCAAATCTAGTAGAGATCTTGTAAATCTTTCTAAAATTTGTATAGATTTTCAAGAGATTTAGCATCGATTTTTATAGAGATTTCCGCAGATTTTGTAGAGATCTTTAAGATCTTGACAAGATTATATATATTAGGTGTAGGTTTAGGCTTGTGGGTTTTGGGCTTGGGCCCAGGGCCCACAAGCCCATCTCATGTGTAAGTGGCCCGTAATTGCTACGAGACCCGATATCGTAACCCAAACTCCATAGAATAAAATTTCTAAAAGGCGTATAATAGTGGCGTTGTCAGTATTTTGTACGGTCTCAGATCGTTATCGTTTATCGTTTAGCAGGTTCTCTGTGGACCGTCATGCGCGTACTGTAAAGTCGATCAGGCGTTCCTAGGCACTCCAAAGGCCTAATCAAGTTTATTTGTGCTGTAAACACTATTTATTGTCGCGTTAATCGCTTGTTAATCACGTAATTAAGGGCGTAAATTACCGGTTGTCACATTCTCCCCCTGTTAATGAAATTTCGTCCTCGAAATTTAGTTTACGTTAACTCCTTAGAGTTTCATTATGCTTAGAAAATACGAATAGTACCAAAGTGAACGATCATGAAATCGAATCAGGACTTATTCGAATAATGTAAATTCAAGGACGTATCACAAGATGCAAATGAATTCTAGAAATGATTGCATCCAATAAATGAATTCAGATTTCAACAAGCTCAAATGTAATAGTTTGCATGAAACGCTCGATCATGATCAGCCCAAGCTGCAAGTTCTACCGACGCCACAAGGTGTCGTAGTGAATGAAACAATTCAAATATAGCGGTGATCGAACAAGTATCACCTGTGTTTTGCATAAAACGCTCAATCATGATTAGCCCAAGCTACAAGTTTGTACTGACACCACAAGGTGTCGGAATCAAAAAACAATTTTTATGGAGTTGAATGCCAAACAAGTTTACTACGACTCGAAACAAATGAAGTGCTCGTTAAAAATCGATTTGAATATGATGCTCCCAATACATCATATGATGCTTTGAATTGAATATGTGTAACGGACAGGTTCAAAAAATTGAATTTGATTTCGGTGCAACCGTCAATAAATACATGTATCAACAAGAAAACTTTCGGCATGGCCACAAGAAACACCATGTATGTAACTTGAAAAAGAAAAGAATTTTCAAGAAAATGTGTTGACTTGATAACGAAGAAGCCAACAATTACAATAATGCGGGTCATTCGAATCACAAATCAATAATTAGATTTAGCGAAATAATATTTGAACTTTAATGAAACGCTTTATTCGAAATGAAACCACATGCGTAACAAACGATGCATGTGTAACATATGAATTTTCAAGAAATGAAGCAAATGAATATTCGCTATACTGAAAGAAATGGTCGTGACACAATGACCATTAAGAGGAGTAGAGATACGAAAATCTACTCAGCAAATGTGAATGTCGAAATTTCAATAAAAGAAATTTAAGGACTTTACCTGGGGTTGCATGTGATAACCGGTTGTTAGGTGACATTACCATGGAATGTCGAACATGGCGTATTCGTCGTTAATGCGATAGGGGGAATGCGGAGATGTACGTCTTCTCCTTGGAGTGATTCGTGTCATTGCGGGACCGTGTTAGGACCGGTTTTGACTCCGAAACGATTGCGAAACGAACGTGAAACGTGCGGAATCCGTACACGAACGCGACCTAAACACACATGACGTAATATAAACTGTGATTCTTTTATAAAATCTGATAACGTACAGCACCTGAATCACGAACAATAAACTTTCTCTCTCTAGCTTTCTCTCTCTAGCCTCTAGCTCTCCAAGATGTGAAAATGACAAAAGTTCTAAATGAGAAACCCTAGAGATCTATTTATAGGCCAAGGGATTAATGAGGAATCTCATTAATTACAGTTATGCCACCTTGCCTTTTTGACTAACTAATTCTAAAATAACAATGTAACTCTCGTTTTCTTCAGTTTTCTACTACGGACTAGATTGACGGAGGCGATAGACAGATAATGCACTAACAGACTCCCCCTTGGATATTGCTGTAGTCAATCTGTAGTCAAGCTCGTAGCGACTTTTCTTTCTCTTTCTCTCTTTGAATCTTCTCGAACAGAATCCCGATGGATCTGTCTTCAGCTTCAGCTTTTCATCTTTTCTTCATCAGGCTCCCCCTTTCGTCAAGCTTCCGTGCTTTGGGATCGACACCTTGCTTTCCGTATACAAGCTCCCCCTTGCTTTGAGCTCGTCTTCAGACTCCCCCTTAGACTCAGCTTCCGGGATCGTAGTCTGGAATCTCATCTGCAATCACTCAAACATTTATAAGTAACAGCATTTCAAATATTAGCTATCCAGGAATTGTAACCTGGCTTACTCAACATTCTAAACAAACAATTTCCATAAATTTGGCAGTTTCATCGAATCGAATCGGAAACTAGCTCTATAACAGTATAAGCATCCAAATCCCTCACAGTTAATCATCCAAGTCCAAACTAATGACCTTGGAGATATCACAAACTGTTTTTGATTTTTTTTTATATTTAATTCAAGTTTCAAATTAATGAACTTGTTTTATTTTCAGAAACACAATCAGCTTACTTAGATTTTGAAACTCAGCACTCAGACATCAGTTGTCGAAAATAAAGCAGAATCAAAAATCTTTTTGTATTTTCTGAAAATATAAAGCAGTAAAGAAATATGTACAAACATATTTACAGACAATATTTTTGTTTGAGTATGCGTCAGAGGATCATATCAGTTTATGACAAGTCACAAGTACCGTTGAGCTTAAAATCACATTACGCATTAAACAATTCACTTAGATTGTCGATATACTTATCCACTTAAATTTTCATACAAAGTTCAACTGATTCAGGATACGAATTAGGTGTATTAAGAACTTAAACCTATTCATGTGTCCCACCTCTTGAATATACTCCCGTATCCAGAATCCCAATAATCAGTCTTACAGGTGAGTATACTACAATGATATCTGTATATAAATTAGGTATGCGAGGGCCGAGGGATCTCAGGTCGATACTTCCGTATACGCAGAGAGATATCAGCTTCGACTTTACGGTATGTCCCCTTTAGAGGATCTTTTTGCTTACAACAGCAGCGACTATCAATTTTATTGTTTCATCGGCATGCTGAGGGTTTAATGCTATGTTTCAAGCATTGCAGAAAGCATTATCCAAGGACTAGGTCAGAACTACCGTTCAGCAGAAGTCCCGGAATAATACCCCAGACATCATTGAGTATAAAGACCTAGTATATCAGATTATGAGACCTTTCAAACGAGATTTCAGGGGTTACCTATATATCCAAGTAGTGTTCCCCACGAAATAAGTAAGTTTGAATTTATGTTTATATCCCGAAAAGTTTACTAAATGTATAAAAATCTACCGACACATCCACGGTGAGATCGTTTAACACATTTAAACTTTCCAATTCTTTAGCATACTGTAACCGTCTACTGATGTACTATCATTTCCTCTTTTTACACAAAAACTCAATTTTTGAATTTTATCATGTTTTTTACTTTTTCAAATTTTCAAATGTTTTTGTATTTTCTAACAACATTACTCCCCCTAAAATGCAAAATCATATAAAGAAAATTTGACAACCAATACTGATAGCTTTGTCTCGCCATCCATTTTCTGCTTCTCATGCACTGATTTGCAGAAAATATAACGTACCCCCATGATTTACAACACATTGATTTTTACAGTTTGAAAACCGTTTTTCAATCTGATGAACGTAATCATGTTTGTTCAGCCGTGAGGGTTTCGGCATATTCAATCAACACATATTTTTTTATTTTTGAATATTTGACAAAAATTAAAAACAAACATATTTTTGGTTTTTCAAGTTTTCCAATTTTTAGGATTTTGAAATATTGTTTATTTATTTACAGAAAACATATAAACTTCCTGTTTCAACCAACACAGGATCCAGCAGCCTCCTCTCGATGTGCCAGGCTGCTCCAATCTCCAATTTCACAATCTTTGAATTCCATGAGCACCTGCACAAATAAACTACTCAATTACTTGAACAATTTAGCCCAGGCCTGTTGAACCTTAGGCATTTCAACACAATAATTTTCATTCAATGCTGGAAATTCTTTGTCATTTTTCACAAAAACTTTCTCAATTTTAACTTCAATTTTCTCATCGTTTACCAATTCAACATGTTTCTTAACACTCCATGTATGACCTTTTGGTGTTCCTCGTTTGTAAAAATGTGAATCTTTTTGAACACTTTGATTTTGAACAACAATTTTTGGTTTCCAAAACTCTTGGGGTTTTGTCATATCAACAGTTGTTTTCCAACTTTGAGTTGTTCTGACTCTGGGTGTGTGAGAATTCCAAGTCTGTCTAGAATCGAACCTATACGGTTTTGACTTCCAATTTTGATTTGAAGCAAACTTGTTTGTATTGTACCTCCAAGTTTGTTTCGAATCAAATTTGGTTGACCTTTGTCTCACATTCTCAAATTTTTGTTTCTCAGCATCAATCTTCTTTTTGTCAACATCCACAGGTTTTAGATTAGGACACTTGCGTGCAAGATGTCCTTTTTGATCACATTTGAAACATGTTCTCATGGACACATCTTTGACCTGTGGTTGTTGCTTTTTCTTTTGAGCAAAGAATTCATCATTAGACTGTCTCATTTTTAGTTCTTTTTCTTTTTCTAAACTACCTCCTTGAACAAAACTCAATTTTGCCTGAAAAATTGGCGTCTCATTTTTGTTCCAATGTTGTTTCTTCTTATAACCCAACCCAGCCTTC
>JARYGA010056383.1:0-48963 GCA_030545235.1 Helianthus tuberosus
ATTTCGTGTCGGTAACCATATTTCAAATATCATCTCAACTGTATTTAATACTTACAGAATCGATACATATTCTACAAAAAGGCGTAAGTTTCACTTACCTCGCATCCGAACCATGATTTTCCTTTCCTTCTTGATTCGTTTGACCCGCTCCCTCATCAAGCTTCGACCTAGCTCGTTAGGCGTCAAAATTACGATCCCCACGACTAGGTGATCATTTCTATGTATTCATGCATCGATTTAGGGCTTGAATAAAGCTTCAATTTGTTGATTTTGCTGAAGTTAGGGTTTGAGCCCCTTGTGAGCTCTCCTAATCGATCTCCCTCACGCACACACACTGTGTGTTGTGTTTTATTTTTGATTTTAATAACCCAAGTTTCTTACTTAACATTATTAGCCCCTCATGTTTCGTTAATTAGTAAATAGGCTACAACCTACTTATTTTCAACAATATTTTGTCTTGTTAACTAGGTTAAACTTTCCTAGTTAGCTTAGTGAGTTCGGGATAGTCATAACCCATTTCATTTTAAGTCCCGTTAACTCGGGCGTCTTCACATACTTTGTTTTCTAAAAGTATTTATCCTACTTTTTAATTAACATCTAGTTTATTTATTTAAATTCTAATATTTAACGGGTTAATTTTTGCCACTAACGGTATTTTACCCGTCATTACTATTAACGTGGTTTGATTACCAAACCCGTTTTTTGGGTGTTACATATTCTTCAACATCCATGGTCGACAAAGTGTTTAACACAAGCACCTTGCTATAGAAGAAACTTTGAATGTAAAATTCAATGAATTATCTTCCTTGAAAATCCCTAAAAACCCTGCAAAACTTTTTAATCTTTATAAATTCAATTTTGAAGAAGTAGCAGCTAAGGTTGGTGTTGATACAAGTAAACAAAGTGCAGCACAACAGGATTATAGGTTTGACATTCAGATGCCATCTCAATATAAAGTCTCTTCTGATCTACAAAGTTCTTTTGCACAAAACAACTGTTAGTCCATGATAACTGGAACCATTGTTGACCAAAGTTAACCCCAAACCTCTGTTGCTGCTTGTGGTCAAACCACTGATCTATCCTCATCATCAAATAACTCATCACATGGGCCAATCCCACCACCATCATTTCAATCCACTGTTGACCATACTATAATGGCAACATAGGTTTCACCAGAAAACTCCCAATTATGCCCCTCACCATAAACTTCCATCATTCCACATATACTGGAAACACTATCTTCCACAGATCTCATCCACCAGAACAAGTATTAGGATACATCAATAAAGGAGTGCTCACAAGAAGCCAAACCTCAAATGCCTGTCTATTCGCAGGCTTTCTATCACTCATCCAACCTGTCAAATACCAAGAGGTATTAAATGACAACAGTTGGGTAGAAGCCATAGGAACTTGTACCGTTACCAGAGGACACTTGTCCAAATGGTACAAAATTCAATCTTCAAAAACAAAACTGATGAAAGAGGCATTGTTATAAAAAAAAACAAAGCCAGGCTTGTGGTTCAAGGGTATAAACAAGAAGAAGGAATTGACTATGATGAAACCTTTGCTCCTGTAGCAAAGTTAGAAGCCATAAGATTCTTCTTAGCCTTTGTTGTCAACCATAACATGAAGGTGTATCAGATTGATATAAAGAGTGTTTTTCTCTATAGAAAAATCCAAGAAGAGGTCCATGTGTGTCAACAACCTGGATTTGAAGACTCACTCCATCCTAATTATGTCTACAAGCTAAACAAAGCTATGTATGGACTAAAACAAGCACCAAGAGAGCCTGGTATGATACTCTATCTACTTTTCTCCTATCCAATAAATTTAAAAGAGGTAAAATTGATAAAACTCTTTTTCTAAAATGGGAAGGAAAGATCTGTTAATTGTTCAGATCTATGTAGATTATATCATCTTTGAATCCATATGTGATAAACCGTGTGATGATTTCAGAAAATTGATGACATCTCAATTTGAAATGAGTGCCATGGGGGAGGTACAATGTTTTCTTGGTCTCCAACTTTAGTAGCTTGAAAATGGAACTTTCATTCACCAAAACAAATATGTCAAAACTCTTTTGAAAAAAACTGACATGGACGACTGTAAACCATGTGCTATCCCCATGAGTACATTAAAACCATTCATATCTGATGAAAAGATGACTTGATAGATCAGACACTCTACAAATGTATGATTGGGTCATTGATGTACTTAACTACATCAAGGCCTGATATATGTTTGCAACATGTGTTTGTGTAAGATATCAAGAATCACCTAGAAACTCAAATCTAGTAGCTGTAAAAAGGTTATTCAGATACATCAACGGTGCTCCCACACTTGGTATCCGGTATCCAACTAATGGAAATGTTGAGCTTCAGGTTTCTCAGATAGTGATTTTGCTTGTTGTCATACAACAAGGAAGTCAACATCAAGAGGCTGCCTATTCGTAGGAAATGCCTTGGTCTCATGGCTGAGTAAAAAGCAAACAACAGTCTCTAACTCTACAGCGGAGGTAGAGTACATAGCTGCTGCAAGTTGCACTACACAACATCTGAGGAATCTTTTCTGTTTGAAATGTTAGATATCACTATCAGGGTGACGTCAGCACATCATGAACAAAGCTTTAGTACTTGGTATAAATAGATCACACCTGTTAGTGATCTATTTTATCACTTTACACACATTCTCTTTTGTACGAATAGTTCTAATGGGTTGAGGGGGAGATTGTAGAATCATTGATGTAAAATTTTTGACTATTTGAATCAATAGAAAAACAGTTTATGATAATATCTCTCTATTTGTAAATTGTATTGTGATAAGCAATATTAATTTACAAAAATCAAACTCAAATCCTAATAATAACCTAGTTTACTAAAGTATTTCTTCTTCATGGAAATTTACCCAACTTACCCATCTGTCCAACCTTGCTATGCCCTTGTTCATATTCGATTGATTACTTTTTACATAAAAAATTTATACAGTTGACATTCATGCAAACGGCCAAACCCAAAAATAATCATCCACAAAAAAACCGGTTAAAGTTTTCTTAAAAATGTTTGTCAACATGGTTGACTTGAAAACCCAACCAAGATTTTTTGAATCTATCTATATATCTATATATATTAATAAATGAGATGATTTGGGCCATTTGTCTTTGAATGGTGGAGCCATTTTGCTTATGTGGCATCCATTGGTTTAGTGGAGGGTGATTTTGGGAGGGAATCATTCTAAATACACACACATTTTTTTTTGCATGCGGGATCCGAAATAATTAGGTCGGACTTTAGATCATCCACCTCCTAAAATGGATCTTATATATTATTTGCAAAACCCTAGTAGCCTTCATTTGCATTCATTCTCATCTCCATTAACGTTTCACCAGCAGGTTTTGCAAAACCATGATCCTCCTTCTTCTTCATTGTTCTACGATTCAAACTATGGGCATGTTTGGCTTAGCTTTTTAGAGGGGCTTATGACTTTTTGGAAAAGTCAGGATGTAGTGACTTTTTGGAAAAGTCACTTTTCCTCTCACATACACCTCATTGCCAAACAGACTTTTTAGAGCTTATAACTTTTCAAAAAGCCAATAAGTCAATAAGTTGTTTCAAAAAGCTTAGCCAAACATGCCCTGTACAATCGACGGCATGTATTAACCAGCAGGTTTTACCCAATTTTGTTTCAATGGAATCCATCATATCTTCTAATCATTTTTGTACTTTAATCGGTTAATCTCATATTCGAAACCCGAAGATTGACCGTGTTTGTTGTGTGTTTCAACAGTTGGATTTGTATAGTGTTTCAGTAATGTTTAGAACTACGGTTTTTGTTTAGAACTATGGTTTTTGTTTCTTGACTATTATCTAAGATCATGTTCCTTTTTTTAAATCTATATCGTTAGCTGTTATTATTTGTGATTATGTTACGTTATACGTCTAACCTCAAGAACATGACCCGGTACATCGATGTAATAGGTTGTCATGTCATGATTTTTTTATTGTATTTACGTGAACGTATATCTGTGAGGTGTTGAAAACACAAATTCTCATGTATTTTCTATTCACAGGCTTTGAGGAGTCACGAGGAAATGATGAGAGGCCAGAGAGAAAAGAAAGAAAGTCTGATTTTGAAAACTCGGAAGATTATAGGAGAACAAGAATTGGTTCACTGAAACAAAAACCCGGAAATGTGATGGGTGGGTCAGCTTGGTTTCAATTGATGCATTCAGACAAGTGCTCATTTTGGAGGAATTGCTACCCGAAAAACTTGATTATCATATGATGTTGAGGTACTTTAGCTTCTGCAGTTATATTATACTTTTGATATTTTCTTGCTGGAACGTGGCTTGCTACTGGAAACAACCTTCATATTAATGGCGTACACGTGACGGTGTCAGATGGTTTACCGCTCGATATTCTGGTAGAAATATATCTAGAAAGAAAGAAAAGAAACAGAGAGAGAGAGAGAGGGAGGGGTGGAGAGAAAACTGATCCTCCCGTTCTGAAGATGATAATGATGATGGTACGGATTCCAGTTATGACGACGGTGATATGTCTTTAGGCAACGACAGCTGACAACGGCGTTTTTGGTTTGAAGATTGATGGTTTTGCAGGGGAAGATAGTGATAATGGCGCTGGTGTGGTTCGAAGACGGGTAAACAGAGGTGGGTTCCGGTGATGAGGTCAGTGGTGGTCTGATAATGATTACGGTGGTGGTGTTAACGGCGATGGTGGCAGTTATGATAAGGTTCCAGCTAATCAACAAGGTTTCTAACAAGGTCTCCAATGGTGATTGTGATGTTGTTGTGATGGTTATCGGCCGCGTCGATGGTATCTATGGCCACCATACTTAATTCACCTCCATCGATCGCCTCCATTCATCGGAACTGGTACGATTTAACCTCTCTAGCCTTAATCGTTCCGACACACGAAGATCCTACAGATTCAACCCGTAATCAAGATCATGAAGATGACGTTTTTCTTTGATAGTGAGTTACCGGTAAGAGATTTAGAGCAAACTCTAACCCTAGATTTCAATAATGTCATCCAAGCATGGTGCTGCACAATTGTTCTTCCTCCTTTTTTTCTTTACTTGAAGTTTAAAAATTTTTAAACTCGGATATGTTAGTCTCTGTTATAATTTGTTTTATAAAAACATTGCATCTTGCTGAGTAGGTGGAAAAGGGAAGCCATTGAAACAAACAGATGTTGAAAAGAAAGAATACAATGAGGTATTGTTCATCAGCCTGATCGATTTTCTTGCTGAGATGGTGCACTATCATGGTTCAATGCTGGTGTTAAGGTGGGTGTTGGAATAGGGCTTGGTGTTTGTCTTGGGATTGGGGTTGGGGTTGGGGTTGTAGTTGGTCTTCATGTTCAGACATACCAATCAACCACCCAAACTTTAGAAGATGGTTTTAGTAATTTCGCTTTTTCTTCTTTTATCATTTTGCCTTTAGATCATATGTTATAAGGGATGTAGAAAATAACTTATCTTTTCATAAGTTTTATAATACCTATTACCAAATTAACACACGATGCTGTGATTTTCACCTGAATGTATTGCATTAGGGTGGGGAAAAATAGGAAAATTGATACTTTGATAGCAAAAGGGGGAGCTGGTGATGATGCACCGATATTGCTACTGTAAAACTTGACACTAATTAGGAATCAGGCACTTGCTTATTGAAATGAACCATATTTTTTTTTCTACTGAGTGTTTTTTCTTGCTTATTGAAATCAGGCACTTCCTGCGGGTACGTAAATATCATTGAAAACTACGCGTTTAATCAAGCATTAGAATCCGAAAAACGGCTACATTCTTAACTTCTCATCAATGGCTTAGCTCTTGCCACCCATATTGCGTCAAAGCTCATAGATTTCTACACCAAATGCTGTCAAATACTTGATGCACGCAAGGTGTTCGATGAAATTCCGCAAAGAAACACTCCTGGTATGTTTACCACCTTATCACCAAATCGTTTACCCGCTTTCCCTTCTCATCCTCCAAAGCCCTAATGGTGATCTTAATAACACCTTCCTCCGTTTCAATTTATACTACAAATAGATCATGTGGTAGTTATCAGGTTATGAAACCATCCGGTAAACCGAAAGGTGAAGTCAGTTTTTCGTAAAAATATGGTATTGGTACCGAAAATACCCGGTTTGGTACGGTTCAATACCAGCATGGACCGGTATTTGAAGGTAAATACCGGTACCGAAAACACTAAATGTCGGAAATTCGGTACCGGTTCCAAATTGCTCATCCCTATATATAGGTATTAAAACCCAATGTGAGTCATTTGATTTGGAAGTTCAACGTATGTACCTGTATTCTATTTTCACAAAAAACATATTATTGCAAAATCCGCTGTGAAGTGCGGTTGGGGTAAATTATAACTAAAAACAAGTTAACCTGATTTTAATAATGTTTACGGGTCGTTATTTGTGTTTGTAATATGGTAATTTAAAATGTTTTTAGGGTAGGCTTAGGATTAATAAGTGCATTTACATGTGTTTGTTTCTGCAGAGTAAGAGAAGCCACGACTGATTTGGCATTGGGTCTCTCTGGAGGTTCATATTGCAAACACCGTGATGCAATTTTTAACAAGTGGACATGTGCATGTTATGCAAACAAACTTAACCAGCAAACTGCTACTCCATCAATGGCTGCTCTTCATTATGTGATTACACCTCCGGTATGCTTACATTATAATATATCATCTGCAAAATTATTTATATACATTAAACATATGTTCATGGCCTAAAAATCAATGCCACTACCAATCTTTCCTTTGTGCACTATAACTTTCTTATATTTGATTCAAGTGGTGCATTTCCTCATATAAATATAATAGTATCAGTTGTAATATTTCATGGAAATATATTCGATTGGATGTGATGGTGTGTTCAATTCTTCAAATTATATTAGACCAAATATTTTTTATTAGTTCAACTGTAAATAACTATTGTTAGTTAGTTAATTGCCGCCACATTTATGAACTGTTGTGCCATTCAGTAGCGCCTTTCATTTAAGATGTGTGTTCTGGAATACTTTAGCACGCCACGTCAACGCAATTGCACAAGGGGCCATTATTAACTGGCTTGCTTTGGGATAAAACCCATGTCATAACTAATCAATCAATTATTTTAAAGTAATTTTGTTTTTTAGATTATTAACATAATAAATTTATAACAAAATAACATAATTAAAAAAATAATTAAGAAAAAAATTACCATAAAACTAGAATAAAAAAGAAATTACAAGCAAGAAATAAAAAAATAACCTTTTGAAAGTTTATGTAACACTATTAAAAATTACCATAAGAACCCGCGAGTTTCGCGGGTGGCTTAACACCAACTAAACACATAAAACATTCTAAACGATCCGGGTTCGCTTGGGATTGCGTTTCCGATCCGAAAAAACAATTCAATCGTAATAAAAGAAATGGGTTTAGGTTATTCATTATTTAGTTTAAACGAGTCGGGTGAAAATGGTATTCGGGTAAGGAAAAGATTCATATCAGTCATGTAAAAGCGGGGCAGGAGGATGCTACTGCTTTTGCAAACCAAGATCATTGTACGACCATCTTTCAATCTGCTATATTTCTTGCTTTTTAAGATTCTGGTATGTTCTGCAAATGATAAATGGTGGTTATTTTTTATGTGAGTGCAGATTCATTTCTGAAATCATTATTTAAATGCCAGCCGTTACTCAAACAAGTCATGTAAAAGGTGGTCAGGAGGATGCAGTCTGTTATGCCAACCAAGCTCCTTGTAAGCACATCTTTTTTGCTATTAAATCCATTTTTATGTTTTTATAAGTAGTTTCACTGAAACAACACAGTATGTTTTAAAAGGTTTCCTTTGGGCAACCTGTAACTTACTATATCTTTAATTCTTACCTTTCAAGATCATGGTCTGTTGAGAGTTGATCTTTTCTTTTTTGGGCGAGTGCAGAGTCATCTCTTAAACCATTATTTAAAACTCCAGCCGTTACTTAAACCAGCCATGTCATAGGTGGTCCAGAGGATGCAGTCACTTTCATTATTCAAGAAGCTGCATATTGAGCAAAGATGCATGCATATTGGGTCAAGAAGCTGCCAAGACATAGGCAATGTAACTTATGATTGTGTATAGTGAAATGATGCTCAACATGCTTTTTAATGATTTTATTAACTTTGGTAACGTGAAATGATTCTCTACATGCTTTAGTGTTTTATATTATTTCCTTTGTTTAGCTCTGATTTTAGCCATCTTTGTTTCATTAATTTTCTTTGTAACGTGGAAATAGGTTTCTAAGGGTATATCAGTAGACTTTTCTGTGAAGCAAGTAAGGTTGGATATTAGTCCCAAAGGAGAGACCAAGAAAATAGTTCAAAGCATTTTAGTCCCAAGGTAATTGTTTTACCAACGATCTAATTATTTACTCGTGATTTATCTACATAAAAAGTGCTTGCAGTTGAAACGTTGAATAAAACCTAACTTCGCTTCAATATGTACAAATAGATGATATGTTTCAACCTGAATGTGTTACTGACACGCCAATTTGTGTGTCGACATGCTCACACACACACACATCTATTCAATAATATGATCTAACCATGGTCTCTATGACTCTATGAGTGCTTTGTTCATTTTTCATATATATATATATATATGTATATATATATATATGTTGATTTGTTATTGTTTCTATGTGTTGGTAGAATCTTAAATAAGTATAAGACTATGACTTTGCTTGGACGGGAAGTATTGCTACAGAAACGGTTAG
The DNA here is from genome assembly GCA_030545235.1 of Helianthus tuberosus. Taxonomy (NCBI): domain Eukaryota; kingdom Viridiplantae; phylum Streptophyta; class Magnoliopsida; order Asterales; family Asteraceae; genus Helianthus; species Helianthus tuberosus. The sequence continues at coordinate 8,773 of JARYGA010056383.1, forward strand.
AAGTTTGAAATTGTGAATCTTCTAGCAAAGTAAATATATTTAATTAAATTCGTTAGGTTTTTGTTCAAATAACTTAGTGGCTTTTAAATTGGGTCACTATCTATTTGACACTTTGGATGCAAAATAATCGAACAAGTTTTACTACTTTTTGGTTAAATTTTAATATATGTCGCCATTTTTTTATAAAAAAAAAAAACTGGATTTATCTTGGGGGTTTTAATGTCTGATTGTTCATAGTTGGGCACCAACTTTAACAAATAAATTGGCTTTTTCTTTGATGGATTTCTTATGTTTGAAATGGGTCACAGATATGGATTCATGCGATTGACTATTGAATCCTATAAAGGTTTCTAAGAAAGAGTGTTTTTTTTTGGGATTTTGATGTATAATAATTAGGGTATAATATGTTTTCTGTGACTTGATCCGAAAAATTGACCCGATAACCAACCCATTTTAAAGTTCGGGTTAGTCAGGTTTGGGTTATTCTGGTTCGGGTTAGTTCGGGTCGGGTTATTCGGTTTTCGAATTTAGATGTAAAATGAAAATAAATGTTGTTTTTTTACAAAATATCATCAAAATTCATATTGTTACTTTAAAAATATCATCAAAGTTCAAAGATTAGTTGACAATATGCTATTATAATATTTAAAAGTCCCAAAACTTAGTGTTCCATCTATTAAGACTCCAAATCTGAACACTTTTAAAAGAAAAAAACAATAAATGTTTGGGTTTTTTTGGGTTTCGTGTTTCAGGTTTTCGGGTCGGGTTGTTCGGGTTTTTGGCCTGGAAAAAGTGACCCGATAACCGAATCATTTAAAGTTCGGGTTGGTGGGTTTCGGGTTTCTCAGGTTCGGTTTTTTCGGGTATTCGCTAACTCGGGTTCGGGTGGCTTTGAATTCGGGCCGGGTTTCGGGTTTTGGATAAAAATGAACAGCCCTACGTACAGGTTAGGGTAAAGGTTGCTCTTCTTCAACAGTCAAAAACTCGGTTAATTGGTCCTAACTATCCTAGTATCATTAAGTCTAAACTTTCTACCGCTCCAAAGTTGCAAAAAGTCAGCTCCTAACCTGAGACAGATGATGATGAAGATAAAAAGGCTTTAGAAGAGATCGTTAGAGAACATAGCTGCATGAAAGATGCATATCTACAAGAGCAAAAGATAATCAATCTTTATAACGAATTAGAGTTGTACAAACGGGGTAAAGATGAGCTACAAATTACTATATTGCATTTAATTTAGTCTAAATTATAACTTTTAAAAAATTGTGTTTCATATCTATTGAAATGGGAATCCTTAATTAGATATTGCAAGCAAAGTTAGATTTTGGATTTAATCCATGTCCTGCAATGAACAAGCTTAAGGTGGGTTTATGGGTAAAATCTTCTTTTCATATTCTTCGCTCACGGTCTACATCGTTATCTAATCTACTACATGAATCTGTCGTGTATCCTGTACAAGTGACTTTCATTAGTGTTATTCAATACATTCGTTCTTCATATTGAATCATTAAATTATGTGTATGTGCATGTGTCATTGTGTTGTCTCAGACTCTCAGTGTGCAAAGATTCAAGGAAAAAATATTGCATGCAGTGACGTTGATGCAGCTTGAAAGTCCGGCCATGGTACATATTTATCATCATTTTGTTAAATGGTAATCATGAATGATATTACATGATTAGGTCAAAATAGGTTGTTTTAACCAGTTTTATTAGATGTTCGCCATAAGTTAAAGTGTAAAAATTGGATATTAATCCATGTCCTGCCATAAGTTATACAGGAGGCGCAGGTAAAACCAAGGCACACCTTCTCTTCATGGTATATTTTGTGCATTTGCGAGCTGTACATATGGTTGTTTATTTAGTAAATTGAATATAGAGCTTATTTATATATAAATGTCAAGTTCATGTTGATACGAACGTATGAAAAATATAAAAAAGATTGATATAGAAAGTCAACTCTATTATTGAATGATTCGTTAAAGGCAAACTCTGTTATTTTGACTATAGAAAGTCAACTGCATTGTTGTCGGATTCAAATTTCACAAGATCAAGATGACAACGATGAAGAGGACAAGCTAATGAGTTTCCGTCTATCTCCAAATCAAAGGTAAACCTACTTTCACCCAATTATATTTTTATTTCCTTGGCTTATGTATTCGATGAATGTGGGAATTTTTTGTGGTGGGGGGCTGAAGATGGTACATGTACTTCGTATGCCAAATGAGGAAAGACGTTTTATCTACATCAGGTACATGAACTTCATTATTTGATGAAGAGCGACGCCAAACGTTTCCTTAGACACGCTGGCGTGCTGCTGACCCAATCGAAGTGAGTGAGTAGAAAATGGGTGCTTTGTTAACAAACATGTACATACTTCATATGGCAAGTCAGATTTTGTTTATTGTTGCTAATAAAACATATTACATCTGTGGTAATATTTATAACACATTATATTGACATTAAATGGTTAGAAGGTTGTATATTTTGTCAAAATTGGACATGGCTTTTGCATAAAATGGTTAAAATTCTATATAATTTCGTATTGCGGGTGAGACACTGCATGAATCGTGTCTTATAATATAGGCATGGGCTCGCTTTTTGACTCCGAGAGATAAGTGCTGAAAGCCCCTTTGCTCAAGCTATATTCATCCTCCTTCGGGAAGGGAATAAAGTTTGTCAACCACAGCTATGAACACACGCCTTCTTAGCGACACGAATGACTTTGCGAGTTCCAAAAGAATGTTAGATTATTTCATTCCCTGAGAATTTTGATTGTTGTAAAATAATTATTTCATTTTATTACTAATCATAAACGAACAATGCCTAATTCATAACAAGTTCTAAATATATTGTTTATATTGCAACTGATGTGTAAGGTATGAATTGTTTGCTAAGACTGTTAGACATTTAACACAGATACATTTATAGGTTGTCACTTTTCTGGCATTACATGGTTTCATTTATCTATATTATTATCCATCATCAGTTATCACTTTTTGCCACATTAAGCAAAGAAGACCGCAATAAAATCTTGGTTTCGTATTATGCATACTATATAATAGTCAAAATCCATGTCACATACAATGTATCACACTTAACGCAAACCTAATGGACTTCTAATTACAATTTGACCCAACACAAGTTTATAATATATAATAAATTGTCTTTTACCCAATACAATACCCCCAGACCATTTACGATTAGAATAACATCACCCCCTAATTATAAACACAAATGATCATGTTCTTATATTAAGGGGTGTTTGGGATTCCATTTTACCACCTTATAACTTAAAACTTTTTGCAAAAGGAATTTTTTAGAAAATGATGTTTGGGTAATGATTTGGAAAGGAGTTTTCATGCTTTGAAAAAAACGTTTTTGAAAAGTTAGTTGGTTGTGACTTTTTGAAAAGAGAAGATGAGGAGAAAAGGAGATGGAATCCCAAACATCCTCTAAGATATTTGAAAATTTGCGCAACTTCGGTGGGCAGGCTTTTGAGCATAAACGAGGTTCAAGAAGAACGTAACGGGTAACAAGTGAATATGGGTTTAGATTTAACCATATCAGTTATAGTACACACTTTAACAATGTGAGATTTAGGGACGAACTATATTTTGTCCACTTCTTAAACAGTCAAAAAATATTCAATGCTTTATTTATACTATTAAAACAATAATCTACATATTCTAATAAAAACTATTTAGTGGTTTTATGCATAAAATAGACTTCACCCGTTTGAGCCGTTCAATCATGTTTCTTTAATTTACCACACATGTTTAGGTGTTTGTTTTAATTTGAGAAATGTCATATATATATATATATATATATATATATATATATATATATATAGGATTAGGTTCAAGAGTGAACACTAGTGTAGCTTGCGAACTGAGTGAACTAATCCTGGCTATACACGTGTGCAGATCAATGGCCAGGATTTGATGTTGAAATACACTAGTATATTTTATGGTTTGATGATGAGATCCTGGCCATACATGTGTGTAAATCAATGGTCAGGATTTGTTCACTCAGTTCGCAAATACACTAGTGTTTACTCTAGAACCCCACCCTATATATATATATATATATATATATATATCTTTTTATTAAGAACAATGTTGTTATTAGAGTTGGATGAGGCTTAACAAAACACTATATAGTTTGGTACCTGGTCAGAAGTATAATGTTTAAAACTGGTGTTGTAGAGACTTAATCAAGAAATTGCAAAATTTGCTAATGAGGCTTTAGAGCCTCAACATAACATTAATGGGCTTCAAATGTTTAGGTTTGGGTTATCCCCCCCCCCCCCCCCCAACCACACACACCCCATTATTCAGGTATATGGTTTTTCTATAAGTGGGAAATTGAGTAAGTTAGGTAGCAACTAATATTTTTAAGTTAACCCAAAACACTTTTTGTTCATATTTTGTTAACTTTATATAAATCCAACCCGAATAAAAGAGATTAGAGATGGTACTAACTTTTTTAGGTGAGAACATGAGGTTGACTTTGACTTTTATTGTCTTATAGCTCTTTTCATTTCTTATTACAGAGATAGAGATGAGCAACAAATGATAGAAAATGGAACTATAGTACCTTTAGCTTTTGTTTTTAGAAAAACAAATATATCATGAATATTCGGTTCTTTTCTTTTTCCATTTATTAAACAAAAAATATAAGTATTTTTAAAATCAAATTTATATATATATATATATATATATATGATTATGAGAAATGAACATATGATTGATTGATTGTTTTAGTCCAGCCTATTTTTAGTAATTTTCTCTGTATGTATATGTAGATACATATCTACACATATAGATATACACGCATGTAGATGTAGATACATATTTATATATCTACACATGCATGAATGCATCAATTATGTATGTGTTATGGGATGGCTTATACCATATTGGAGCTTTTATACTGTATTTAATTGGTTAACTAGGTTATCACCAGTGAATACTCGCGGTTCGTAAAATTTAATTTGCAATAATCGAATTATTTCGTTAAATAAAATAAAAACACATGTTTTCAAACGTACTTGATGAACACGTTTGAGAGAGAGAGAGAGATAGTATGAACAAATTCGTGAGTTCTTAATATTATTGAAAATTTTACGTTTTCGGATATTTAAATTTATTGAAACTTTGTATATATATATATTAAAAACTGAATAATGTGTGACGACTTGTATATTTTAATTAAGCGTTAATGTCATCAAAATTAAAAAATAATTATGGGAAGTTCAATATTAATTTGTTTATTATTATCCTAAAGAATAAGAATATGAAGTATTAATGGTATAGTTATTTATAATTTTATTTGTAGTATAGTTTTTGTAAATAAAGCAACACAAAAATATTCATATGTATTATAAACAATGAAAGGAAGTTGAAATTTCAGTGATCCAAAAAAATAAAAAAACATTGGTATGTATACCACACAAACATGGAGGATAATCTTAAAAATTAAGACGTGAGGATCAATTAAATTGGTAAGTCCTAGTTCAACTAACCACTATGGCTCAACAAAAGTCACACATTGCAGGTACTCTTTTGTCGTCGGTATAAGCTCATGGTTCACCACATAATCCGGAATGTCCCTCAAAAGAGCATTTTACGTTTTCGGATATTTAAATTTATTGAAACTTCGACACAGTCTTGCTCTTGTCATTGTAATCTTCTCTTCAACCTAAAATTGAATTATATATCGGTAGTTACAACCACCAGGATCCACTTATAAGACTTAGTTTAAAGAATTATTATAAGAAAACTTAAAAACTGTAGATCATTGAAGACTAATTACTATGAATGTAATGAACGTAGTTACAATGACTTGTGAGACGAATCCGTCGAACAGTTGAAAGTGTTCTAGCATGTATTTATATTGCAGAAAACCTTTTATATCATCAAAATAAATGGAAAAATTATTGTTTACCATACCGTCAAAAGAGCATTTTTACAAAACGCTTGCCAATACAAGGACACCTGCAGAGTAAAAGAAGTTTAGTCATTGTCTCAATAATTAGTTTAAACATAAGGAATCTATTGTTTAAAAGGAAAATTCTACTCTAATTCAATAAACAAAATGGCAGCAAAACTTTAGTAAGAAATGACCAACAACTAAATAGTTATCAACTAAATAAGAAAATCCTAATACTTGCAACCTTAAAAGCATCAGGATTGAAGTCACTTGAACACATACATCAAGAATAAAGTAATAATTCAAATCATGTGGAGATTAAGCTATTTAAAGTTGGCTCTTGTGGTACCTTCAAGCATCATTAAAAACATTTAATCAACACTTACGACTTGTAAGATTAATTCAGTTTGCCCTGTCATACTTGAGCCCAATGAAATCATGTTCAAAAAATAAATAAAAATATTGCCTTTTAACGTTTACATATCAACCATCAATGAGAGATAGAATATTATAGGTTAAATTTTGATACATTTATGCCTTTAACGTGTGAAATGAGTTGAACTAAAAGATATACTACTAAAGAAACACATCAAATGGTTTGAAGGTCATCCAATCCAAATGGATAAAAGTTAAAACATCTTAACGATTATTAAAAAAAACTCAGATAATAAAGCGTAAAATAAGACAATGAAACATAAAAATCTTTATACTTAAAGAGTCTTAAACCAAGCCACATATCTTTTTACAAACCCTAAACTTACCTTTTCTCCGAACACGCTTAATTTTAGTTGTCTTTAATAACCATATCAAAGGAAACATATAATTTCCAAAACTTCACAAATCCAAACATCAGTCAATTAATAAACAACTAACATAACTGATAAAAAATATATAAAATAATTAATCGCAAACCCTAGATTTTATCAATACCTACATTCAACCTAATATTATCCGGCAACTCACCATACACCTTCGACAACAGAGCCTCATTAGGCATGTACTTGAGGATGACCTAAATACAATCAATCTAAGAAAAAAAAACGCAAATCTTAAATCGTATCAGATGAAATCGAAAAAACCTATATGAGTTATAAATTACCTTAGAAAGAGGGGACCTTCATTCAACTAAATACCTATATAAACATATAAATTGTATCATCTGTGTAACAAAAAGATCGATTGAATATAATAACAGACATAATCAAAGCTGGAAGCACATAATTTAAAATTAAGCAATGTTTTAATTTAATATTCAGACGGAAACATGTCGCATACAAATCAACAAAAATTCCGTGTCGCGGCAATTATCTAACCCAAAAGTTCAACTTCAATTGGAAGACCATAGAAATTGATGCATGATCCAACAATATTGATGCGTGTGAAGTGTTATATATATTAGGTGTATATTTTAAGCCCTTTTTAACACTTATTTTAGCCAAGTTTTAAATTTATAAAACACGATATTTTACTAACACTAAACACACATATGGGCAAGTGCACCCATCGTTGAGCGTAGTATAGTGTTGGTAAGATACCGAGGTCGTCCAAGGACACAAGAGCTTTTAGTACCGGTTTATCCTCAACGTCTAATCAAAATAAAAGTTTATAAAAATGTTTTAAGCTAAGAAAAATAAAAACTAACTAAAATGTTGAAAAATAAAAATAAAAGAAAAAACAGATAGACAAGATGAATCACTTGGTTCCGACTCGTATCTAGTATAACCTTTGATTATTTCCGCACTTTTGCACATAATTAAGAGATTATCTTAGTTATTGTAGTAGGCCCCTCTTTTGAAGGTGACGTTACCCTCACCCCAGTAGTTTGAGTCAGCAAGGATACAATCCTAAAAGGGTGGATTATTAGAAGATAATGAATTAAGTTATTAATGCAGTATTGTGGTAGGCCCCGCTTTTGGCGGTGACGTTACCCTCGGCTAAGTAGTCTGAGTCAGCAGGGATACAGTCCTAAGTAGCCGGGTTATAGTATTAATAGTAGTTAACTTATGAGGGGGTCAAAGAGTTTGGACCCCCGCCATCCAATACCGTGAAGTATTGAAGGAGATCCTACTAAATTTGACCCAGGTCTATTGCAGGACCTCTAAACGCTGAACAATGGCAAGACCTTTACCAAACCGTTCCCTTAACCCCTGACCAGGTAGCCAACATACCTCCATATAGACCGTGGAGATATGAATGGTGAAAATCCTTTATTTTATATAGACAGTAAAATAATGCCAAGACACCACGGACAAACGATAAGGAAAGATCACCTTCAACATAAGTAACTAGTTATTAAAGTCATTAATACAAAACCAAATAAAAAGTGCAAAAGATTAGAAATAAAAAGTATTATGCTAGACACTTTGTCTTCACCAAGTGATGTAAGAGACTTAGGCAAACATGGCCTTGATTGTCAAGAACTCTTACGATCAATCTTGGATCCCGAGACGACTCACACACTCTACGATGGACAATGGATGATGGTGGTGGATGATGGTGTTGTGATGGTGGTGGGTGGTGGATGAAGTGTGAGAGAGGTGGTGTGCCAATGGATGAGTTGAAATGAATCCAAGCACTCCTATTTATAGGCTGAACAGAGAGCTGGGCACGGCCCCGTGTCCGCTGGGCACGGCCCCGTGCCCGTCTGACACTCTCTCTCCTCATTAATTGTAATTCGCAATTACAATTAATGCGCCTGCTGTACTTTCGCCACGCCCCCGTGTCCGCTGGGCACGGCCCCGTGGTGGGCAATAGAAGCTTCTATAGTTTTGTCTTTTCTGCTGCTTCTTGGGCACGGCCCCGTGCTGGCTGAGCACGGGGCGTGTTCAGTCTTCTGACTTCTCTATTTTGCTTTGGAAGGTGCCGTTGAGGGGTCGGGCAGTCCACTAATGTTCATTTCCTTGTATTTATGTTGGAATTAGCTATCTTTTTGCTTCTTTTGTGTTTTTGAGCTCATTTAATCCTGAAAATACAAAAGGAAGACAAAAACACTCTTTTTCCAATATTAGTACTTAAAAAGGGTTAGTTTTATGCCTTATTTGATGTAATTTATATGTTGCATTTTACACACATCAAATATATACAATTCTTACAATATAAAAGGACAATAAATTGCCTTATTGTGTTGATGCTTCATTTATCCAACAATTTAAATTTCATCTTGTTGTTCAAGTGGTCGCTTAACTCTTACACACCTGCAAAAAGCAAATAAGCATTTAATCGAACTTCTTACGTATATAAATATGAATACGCCTACATAGATCCTAGTTAGCCCTCACCGTGATTGCCACATTCCGGCCATGAAACAATGCTCACACAATCCTGCTTATCTCTCAACTAATACCTCTCTAAATGCAAATCCCAAGGGTAGGGCAAGAACCTAAATGCTAATCAAGACATGCACTTGGATCAATAACTTCTAATCTGATTTAGTATATTAACAATTGATAAAGAAAGGACAAAATATGGGTTAATCACTTAACTGAATCCAAACTATAATGATTTCTAAAATACCTTTGATTTGGTTTTCAAGAACATCTATTAAAAATACTCATAAATTTATACATAATTAGTTTGATAGAGTTTCTAAGAGCTGAAACAAACCTTTGTCAATGCGAAGATAGGAACACAAAAGCACATTTATTAATATCAAAGAAACCCTAAATATATGAATGGTACATTTCTTCTTGAATTCGATTGATTTGTTCAGTGGTATGTCCATCGATTTTCATATATGGACATGAAACAGAAAAGGCATAACTGAGTTCCAACCTTTGTCGTCGCTCCTATTTATTCGCCGCCCTTATTTGACAATCACTCGGTGTCCTTCATACACCAACAATCTCAATCCTAATGGCATGTATATTTAATGATTAAAGATGTTAATGTAAACGATAAGAGCAAAGAATAATAGCATCGTACCGTGTCATCATATCGACTTGAGTCTACATATCAACAAACCATTCCCACTTATAAGTAAACAGGCTAAAAGTACTATAAAATTAAAAGGAAAAAACATGTTTGCATGTCTGTGATGAGTAAAAACTAAAAACAATGCTTGTTACGAAATCATCAGCAACAACTTTCATCAAACTGATCTAAATCTAACAAAATTATGACAACCAGAGAAGAACATCCTAAATCTGAGTGATGATTAGGTGGTAGTATGAAAGAAAATACAATTATAATTTCATAGTTTGAGTTCTACTGACTATCGGATGAAAATGAAACTAAAAAATGCAGGTTAAAAACAAAATCTAGATCTTGGTTGTTAAAATTCACTAAATTAAAAGCAGATTTTAGATGAGATGAAGAACTGAGATATGAAAACCTTAATATCTGGAGGGTCACGCCACAGGTCATCTTCTCCGCAAAACCTTAAAATTCATCATTCGTCAATATTGCAGTCTATCTTCTTCGCAATCAAAGCCCATTTTGTTCTCTAAGCACAATGTAAAAAAACAAAAAATAATCTGAATAAAAATATCCCCATTCTTATTTTTTTTCATCCCAGTTAGTCCCGTTCATCTTGTTTGTTCAAATCAGTTAGACCCGTTCAACATTTTTACCTATTTTCAATATGCCCAGTTAGACACGTTCATCCTTTTTAGCTTACCCAAAGCCACTTACATTCACCACAGAAACGTAATCAAAATTTAAACCAAAGGGCTATTTACATCCGAAAAACGAAGGCATAAAACTATCTTTGTTTGACTAAAAGTCAAATTCAGACTTGAAAGTCATAGATGTTGCATCATATCATGACATCTTAGTGAAGTTGTTTAAAAATAATAACTCAGGTTCATATCATAGTTGTCAAAGGCATAAAGCGCTTAAAACGTGAGAACTCAATAGCATAAGCATTCCATTTTTGGGGTTTTAGACATGTTTTAGGCTTCTTTTGAGATAGTTTAGGCTGGTTCCAGGTCACTCGCCTTGCTCGAGGGCCTAGTCCGCAGCCTAAGAGCCTTTGACTAATCTTTGTTTGGTTTTTCTTATTCTCTGTTGTTGAGATTATAGCAAAACAGTAGTTAAGAGTTGATCAAAATTTAGTAAAAACCAAGTGACTAAAAATCCGGATAATCAATTTGAGGCTCAGATGTATAAACAATCAAACAAAAGAGGATAAATCCACCATGGACATTTTTTTTCTTCAAATTTGAGCCAACAATTCAATTCTTCATGAAAACTCGTATACGCTTGAAAATTAAAAAAAATCAAAATGTGTACCGTTGCCAATAATTCAGCAGAATGTTTCGCCATCTTTTGTACTACCTTCAGACCTCTGTTTTAGATGATTTTGGTGGTACAATTTCCACTATAATCCCCCCTTTTAGTTTTCCTTCCCACATCTGGGAAAAACCAAAAGTAAAAATCAATACTTTTTGAATTTAATTAAAAGGGATAAATAAAATGCAGTCATTGGACAGTTAGACCAAACCTGTTTCTGAAACCGATGTTTTTTCTTTCTTTTATTGAATTCTTCGATGGCGATCTTCATAGAAATTAAAATCGTCTAATATGCACTGCTTGCTAGACTTGAAATTTTTAATACTTGCATAACTTGTTCTAACTTCACCTAAACAAATGGTTAACTGAAATGAGCATTGATTATTGTATTATAAGTGACAGCATTAGGCAAGAAATCATGTTTTTGCATTTCAGAAAACAACTCGAAATCCTTTCCTTAAGTAACATACGATGTTGTCGTCAACATTGAACTATTGATTCTCTATGTTCAAGAGCGAAATCCCAATGTGATTTTATACGTCTCTCCAATGTGATTTAAAACGCCTGCAAGTACATTATTTTGTCAGACACACAAAAAAGAATGAAACAATCGGTTTTAGAATACTTAACTAAAACATAAAAAGATAACAGTAAAACTTAGGCAACCAGTGCCCCTAACAAACTTTTAATAACAATGTATGCAATCAAAAGAGCTACACTTCCTAACCCAAAAAGTTGAATGAATGGGTTGATTTTGCCACCCCTAGTAAAACGTGACCCGATCCATTAACAGGATCTGGATACTAATTGCAATGACGTCGGATCAAATAAAAAATAGTGATGTAAAACTTCTAAACCACACTATAACACCACATAATATATTGAATTAAAAGGATTAAAACTTACCTTGCCATTTGATACATATAGGCTATAGCCTTCGATACACCAGTATGTGTGCGCTTCAATACATGGAACTCCAATAGCTAACGAAGGATAAAATATCATTATCTTCAATAAACACACATAACATACACATGGAAAATTATATAAAGAAGTCATGAAATACATACCAAGCTCGGTAAAACTCTACTTTATTTGAGACCACTTGCTAAGCATTCAACAAACACCTTTTTCATAACCACTGAAACATAACATCAAACAACTTGTATTTGACATTTAAAAAAAATTATTTGATCCGTATGGTATATTTGAGATAAATTACAACTCAAATCAACCCATTCATAAATAGAAAGGAAGTTCATATTGGTGATTTACAAAACTCACACTTCACATTGAAGAATTAAGATTAAATCATATACATAAGCTCCCAATACAACCCAAACTCCAATATAGTCAGATCATTTAGTAGGGGAGGGTAATATAATCATGTGTTTGTATAAATAGGGATAAAATATATAAAACTTATATCTTCATTTAGGGGTAACCAAATAAGTAAATAATAATGGAGTTAGATAGAACCTGATTTAATGAAATTTTTAAACTGAAAAAAAAACATCAATTGGTCGATTAAGAATAGAACCTGATATAATGCGAGGACAAAAAATATCGACATCAATGAAAGCAAGAACAATATTGACAATTACTAAAGCCTTTGAGTAACAACCAGTACTCTCGACCACCATCATCTCGCTCCTCAAACATGTGCCACCCATTCGTGTATTCATTCATAGATAAGGCATCGATCATTTCATAATCTGCTATGTTTCAGGATGAAAAAAAAAACTTGGAAGTTTAAAAAAAGAATAAAAACTAAACTGGTGCAATAAGCAGCGCCCAATAAAAATGATAACATTTCAACTTCACTTGGTTTGATTCAATCATCAAACTCGCTTCAAAATTATTAAAAGAACATCTGAGTCCCATTTGGCACAAAACTCACCAACAACACCAGTTAGATATCTTTTTTATTACACTTTATAGATGGGTTTAACGTATTCTAATCAATAAAAAAACAAAGAAATTGAATAGTATAGGCTTACCAGCTTTGATTTAATTCACACACACAACAATACCTCTACACTTTACAAAAGCCCTTTGTAACACCAGCTTGGAAATCAAGAGTGTCCAAAGATGGAGACACAACGACGTACGCGGACATAAAGCTCAAATGATCACAAAAGCCTCTTTCTGGATATGAATTCTGTAGAAAGTTAATGCAATCGATTGAGTTTATCTGGTAGAAAGCTCAAAATAAATGGATGAGAATGCTTTTTTCTCAATCTATATTCTGTATGAATAAAAAAAGACTCACTTTTTTTTGGGTGAAAACCATAACGAAATTAAATCTTCAAAAGAAATTGGAAACCTTAACTGGATTGAAAAAAGGAATAAGAAATGTTAGAAGGATTGCTAACCTGATAAATGGATTGAAAAACGAATAACAAACCAATATCAAATCAAAACTCATCATCAGCAAAAAAGATATCTGTGTACCAGCAAATAGTAAATCATTTCCTACAACCAGTGAATAGACTTGCCCAACAGGTCCATTAAGACTCTGCTCGACAGAAGTTTGCACATTCCACGCTATGACGTTGCAGTAACAATAACAATAGTAAGATAACCAGAACATAAATTAATGCATAAACGACACCAAGGAGCTTACTTTGACAAGGTTTGGAAGACCCACAAACATCCATGGGCCTTCACTGAGCATGCAGCCCACTTCACCACCCACTTTAATAACCCCTGCACGCTGCAACCAAATCAAAAGACCGTGATAGATAACAAAATTGAAATGAAACAAATCAAAATCATAAAACAAATGTAAACATATAGCAACCTGTCCAGATTGGCAATCCCAAATCCACACAGTCTCGTCTCTATCCCTGTGTACAATTTATCAGACCCAACTGGTAGTGCAATACCACTAACAACCTGTCAAATTAATAAAAAAATCATGATTTTAACGTAATGTAAAAAAAATACATACACCAACCCCAATCATCATACAGATCGTAAAAAAATTCATGAATTTTTTGTCCACTCAAGTTATTAATCAACAACTGCAGCATCTAATCTAATCTCAAATTTTCAATATAATCAAAATAATAACAGTATAATTAGAGTTGACTTATGAATGATTGTCAACTCGCATTTAAATCTACAAAACAAATCCACATCGTAATCTATAAAACGAAACCGTTGAAAATTGCACACAGGTCGAGAAAACGATCGCTGAAGCTGATCAAGTAGATGCAATTGTTCTTTCTTCTACAGATCAATAGATACAATTTAGTTCAATTGCCTGACGAATTTCAGAAGCAGAAAAAGGTGAAACCGTCGGTTTTTTAGGCTATTTAATAGGCATTAGGGTTTGGTTGGATGAATCATGTGAACGATGTTAAGGTTTGGGAGAGGAGATCCGGCATGACGACCTGTACAATCGTCACCAAAAGCATAAAAAAGAGAAACTTTCATACCTGGACGATTGCTGTAACCCCATTTGATTAGGAAATTGATGAAATTAGGGTTTGACGAATATAATTAGGGTTTGAATCGGTGGGAGAAGAACATGGAATTATAATCGACTAAAAAAGTGAAGTATAGATGGGAGATGTGATAGTCCACCATGGAATTAGGTTTGAATCAGTGGGAGAAGAAAATGAGCAAAATTGTGGCTGTGAAGCATTAGGGTTTCCTAAAAACAATATATAGTATCCGAATTAAAGTGAGTTGGTGCAATAAAAACCCATAATCCGACCCGGAGAATTACGGATCCCGCGTCCAAAGAATTTGTATGTGAATTAAAATTCTATTCTCAATTCCCTCCTAAACTCACAATCCACCTCCACCATAGGTTGCCACATCATCAAAAAGCTCCAAAATCACATGCCACATTGCCCAAATTCATCTCATTTATATATATATATATATATAAATAGATGGGTTGGGTCATAGTTTAGATCAGATGCACTGATACACTCAAATTTACACATATTTTAGTCCCCCGTTTTACCCCTATTTTATGCGTTTTTGGCCGTAAAACCGTCGTTCGGATACTTATTTATCTACATTTGTGTTTACAGGCCTAAAACTGCATTCCAGACAAGATGATACCAAAAACGAGGACTTTCCGGACAAAACGACAAATCTGCGGACTTTCTGTTAAGGATTCTGATCTGGGCCTGTGGAACGACCGTTCCACCTGATGCACGGTCGTGCATCTCCGACAAACGCTGATCATCTCGGCAATGAACGATCGGTGCGGCTGGGCGTTCCAGGGAAACAAGCGACTTGGTGAAGAACGGTCGTTCCATGTGAGGAACGACCGTGCGTCTCCGGTGAATCAACAGAGTCTCGGAACTGAACGGTAGGTGCGACTTGGCGTGCAACATGAAGCTCGGAACTGAACGACCGTTCCACACAAAGAACGGTCGTTCCATTTCAGATCTGGTCAACGATCCGATGACGTATGCAGTATGGTGACCCATGTCCAATAATTGAATAAAGTGAACGGTCGTTCCACAGGGAGAACGACCGTGCAACAGCAAAAGTATAAAAACACAGCAGAAACATTCTGCTCGATATTCTGGAATTTTGGGGAGCAACTCAGGCGATTTTCAGGCTCCGGAGGCTTCTGCTTTCACCCGGATTCAAGCCATATTATCCCGATTAGCTCCATTACTATCCGGATCCTTAGTCTAGTACTTGTTTATGGTTTGATTTTCTAATCTTTCCAAGTTTTTGTTAATCTTTCAAGTACTTAGTTTATGATTTATGTTTTATTGTAGCCTTTGGGCAAAAACACAACAATCCCTTGCTAGATTATAACCATTAGTTTGTTAAACTTTGTTTGTAATAACATTTGAAGTATTTTCTATGTTAATCTTTGATGATTAGTTTGCAACCTTGTTATTGATATTGAATTCTTGATTATAAGTAATTATGTTGGATAATTGGTGCTTGGTTAGTTAAGATAGTTGAAAAATGAAGCTTAATTAATCTTGTATTAGTAAACTTTGAATTTGGTTAACTAGTTTAACTTGGTTTAAATGTATGCATCATGATACTAGAAATGGTTAGTGATTTAATAAAATGTAATTATTGTTAATCAAGAGAGCTTGCCGTCACGGAAGGACCTAAACGGGTTAGATGGTGTCGTTATAAATTCTTGCCATGATTTGTTAGCTTAGTTAGTAGTTTAGGCCAAAATTGCTATCTTAGTGAATTATTGTGCAAGATTTGAAAAATGAACTCGGTTGTGATTTAATCTAGTTTATGCTTATCTCGGTGGTTGCATTGTGTTTATCGGTGTCGCTTTCCTTGTTTAAGTGAGGTTAGAATAATCCTAACGGCTGCCTAACTTATTTTTAAGAGATTTTCATAGACATTTATCAATTGCACGTTAAAGAACAATTTTAGGTGGTTAAAGTGTGTCTATCGTTTTAACTTTCCGAATGATTGTCATGTTAGGATTCCCGAAAGGGATACTAATTGTTTTAAATTGGAAAATTGACCGAATGTTTCTAGTGCCAAAACTGACTTAGTTGACATGCTGTGGTTGTGTATTTAGCAAGGCTTTTTATCTACTTTCTATTATGTTTTTATTATGTATTTGGTTATGTTTACTTTAGTTTAGTTTAAAATCACAAAACCTATGTTTTTACCGGTAGTTTAGTGACAAAGGTCTAGTACAAATTCTCTGCCCATTTCCTTGGATCGATACTTGGTTCTTACCGATACTTTATTACATATATGACGGGGTACACTTGCCTCTTTCGTGTGTGTTTTGATGTAAAAGTAATAATCACTTTTATAAATTTAAAACCCACTCGTGTGTAATTCATTGCAAAATATTATGTATATATACGCACACGTCAAGTTTTTGGCCCCGTTGCCGGGGAAATGGCGAGTTTTAGGAACGACCCGAGTCATTTTGTTATCGGCGTATATACTTGTTTATTTTTGTGAATAATTTCATGATTCTTTATTTGTTCATTTATTTGTTAATATTTCTTGTTTTATTCGATTTATTCGTTTTTGCGTTATTTTTGTTTCATTTATTTATGTGATCCGGATTCATTTATTCATTTATTCTTTGGGTTTTCGGCACCCTAAAGCCATTTTTGTATTAGTCGATTCATTTATTTATTTTGTTGAATTTTTATAAAATTTCGGGCTATTTTTCGGATTTTTATAAAATTTTCAGCCCATTTATAATAATTTTCTGCTTCTATTCAGCTGAAAAAAAGGGCAGAATTATTATATAGTAATAAAATATTCATTGTGTGAAATTTTCGTTTGCAGGTTAATGTCCTCAACTCCCGCGCCTAATATTGCTGAGCCGGTTGACGAACCAGCGCATAATCTTAGGAGAAGTAGGAGGCTGCGAGAAAGGGCACGTGTCATTGCACAACGGATTGCAAACGCGATTGACGACCCGGTGATACTTTCTGAAAGCGAAAACTCAGGGGACGAAATCATGGCAGACGATAATCAACCTTTGAATGAGACGAATCAGCCCGGACGAGAGGGCTTGGAGCCTAGTATTATTAGACCCACTATTGATGCACCTTCATTTGAAATAAAATCTAGTATTATTAACATGGTGCAGAATTCAGTGCAGTTCGACGGGCGTGAGCACGAGGATCCTGGGACGCACATTGCGGCTTTCCTCCATGTTTGCTCTATATTCAAGTTTATGGATGTTTCGGAGGATGCGATTCGGTTGAGGTTGTTTCCGTTTTTGTTGCGTGATAAAGCCAGAGCTTGGCTTATGTCACTCCCAGCCGGGTCCATCAGGACCTGGAATCAGTTGGCGGAGCAGTTTATGCATAAATATTTCCCACCTGAGAAAACGAACAAGCTACGGAACCGGATTACTTCATTTCGCCAGGACGAGGGCGAATCGTTGCATGCAGCTTGGGAGAGATTCAAAGATTTGTTGATTGATGTGCCACATCATGGCTATTCCAAGAGACAGCTGGTTTTGACATTCTATCAGGGGCTCAGCTACAACACGCAGGAGCGATTAGATGTTAACGCAGGAGGCGATCTGGGAACGAAGACGCCGGCGGAAGCATATGATATTATTGAGAAAGCTGCGTTGAAATCCAGCTCGCGTCGGGAAGGCGATAGAGGTCGGGCTACATCATCATCATCTCGCCCAGGAGCTCACGCTGTGGACGATTACACAGCCATTACTGCGCAAATCTCGGCTCTGGCGACGAAATTCGATAAATCCCAATCAGCCGCGCAAGTTGGCCCTGGATGTGACCAGTGTGGAGTGTCACATGTGCCAGGTACGTGTGAGCAGGGTGTTATGTTTACCGGTCACGAAGAGGTGAACTACATGGGCAATCAAAACAGGCCCCAAAATAACCCCTACAGCAACACGTACAATCCAGGGTGGAGAAATCACCCAAACTTTGGGTGGAAATCTGGTTCGGGGAACCAGAACGCGCCCGGTTTTGCTCAACATACTCCCGCGCCACAACATTCTCATGGTCAATCCTTTCAGCCTCAATATCATAATCAAGGCTCAGGAAGCAGTTCACAGCCGCACGCCTCTCAAAGCAATGTAAAGTTAGAGGAAATGATGGCACAACTGCTGAACAACTCTAATAGTGCTAATCAAATGGCTGAAAAGCGATATCAGCAGCATGAGGAGCGGTTCTTGGTCAATGAAGGAGAAATGCGGAGTCAAAAGGCTTCCATTCAGAATGTCGAGAATCAAGTGGGCCAGTTGGCGAAAATGTTGTCGGAGAGACCCCCGGGTGGTCTTCCGGGCAACACGGAGCAGAATCCGAAGGGGCGTGGTAATGGCCCGCACACGTAAAGTGTGGGGACATGAGTCTTGCTATCGACTCGCTGACAAAAATTTAGCATGAGTCTTGCTATCGACTCGCCGACAAAAATGCAGCTGGAGCGTCTTTGGCGCTATAAGGGCAAAATTGTCCTTTTATTTGTTTTTGTAGTTTTTCTAGTTTTTAGCTTTGAGTCTTGCTATCGACTCGTCGACAAAAATTTAGCATGAGTCTACGCTGCTGACTCGCCGACAAAAATGCAGCAGGAGCGTCTTTGGCGCTATAAGGGCAAAATTGTCCTTTTATTTGTTTTGGTAGTTTTAGCGTAATTTAGGTTAGTTAGGTAGTTTTTGTTTGTTTGTTTAGTTTCCGTACGTACCGGGCGAAGGTTCTGTATTGTAATAATGTTAGAACAGTTGGTGTGTTGAAAAAAACGGCTAAAAACGGCCGAAACAGCTGCTGAAAATGGCTTCTGCGGAAAAATTCTGATCTGCAGCTGATGCACGATTGTTCCTCGGGTCGCACGACCGTGCGATTCCGAGGAAGCCGGCACGACAGATCGCACCCTCGGTGCAATTCCGAGAACACGCTGCTGGGTTTGAACGATCTCGGTGACGCACGACCGTTCCATTCCAGGAACGACCGTGCGACAGGCTGAGGGCAATTTGGTCATTTTGCACACTATATATACCATTATCTGCTGCAAAATCCATCAGTCGCGAACCCTAGCAGCTGCAGACCGTTCCAGGGCGATTTTTCACCGTATTGCACGATTTTTCGCACGATCAAGCACCCAACTTCGCACGGTACGTTTCTAGTGTTAGATTTCTTGTTTTCTAGCTTTCTAGGTTAGTTTTCTTCCGATTCTTCAAGGAATTTTTAGGGTTCTCTTCATAAACAAATCGAAACCCTAACCCTTGTTAAATCGAAGTATCGTGAACACCCGGTTGATTTGCAGACCCCTGTGAGACCAATACTTGTTGAAATTTTGAAAAATCTGATTGTTCTAAGAACAGGGGGTCGAAATCTGCAGATTCGGAAGTGCACGGTCGTTCCTCGGGTGGAACGGTTGTGCCTCGCCGGCTATTCACGATATCGACTGGCTTGGCCTGTTAGTTCTCGGTGACGCACGACCGTGCGTCCCGGAGAACGACCGTGCCATATGCCCAGTACAGTTGGACAGTAGCTTCATAATTGGCTGCTCGCTTGTTTTCAACTCTTTTTTCTCCTGTTTCTGTCTTCCTAACAACATTCCCCATTACAGATGGATCACCCTTTCCTGCAATTTGACCCCAACATTGAGAAGGAAGCTCTATGTATCGCGAAGCGCGATCAATTGTGGGCGAGGCGGGATCAGTTTGGCGAACCCCGATGGTTGGACTGGGAGGTCATGAGGGAATTAAATCAATATGACCGACTGGATGAAATGATGACTCCCGCGCTAGCAAACCTGGTCGGTTGCAACCGACCCGTTTACCGGGAGTTAACTATTGAATTCTTCGCCTCATATCAGTATGAAAGGCCGGTTGCACATACGGAACCTGATTTCCGCTACAGGAATCGGGTCACCTTCAGGTTGTGTAGGCGATGGCATACATGGTCGGTGGGTCGTTTGGGACGGAGGCTTGGAATTTATACACGGGAGGACATGGATGATCCCGACATCTTCAACGATCGGTTCAACTTCCCTAATGATGCAGCGCGGGATGCATTCTGGACACGGAACGCTATTGGAGGCCCCTACAACCCACGGATGTCTAAAGCTTCGCGCCTTCGAGACCCTCTGGTGCGCGTGATGCACCATGTTTTCAGCCATTCTATTTGCGGACGCATGGACAGTCAAGGTAACTGTCCAACACCTGATTTGCTCTTTCTTTATGCGTTGGTTGACAAAGCACCGATCAACCTCGCAGCGCGAATGGCTGAGTACTTTGTCAAGTGTTCAGGGCGGACCCACAATAGTGAGATCCACGGCGGGCAGTACGTGACCGAGATCGCGTACAATGAGCGATATATAACGCCGGGGGTGCTTAGGGGTCTCACTTTGATCACTGAGGGGGTGCATGTTGATATCCGATCTTTGAAGTTTATGGGGGTTATTGCTGAGTTGGATGGGAGAGATAGGTTGAGGGGTTTGAATGGAGAGATATGGGACCCGTTACCTCCAGCTGAGGAGGAACATGAGGATGAAGACGAAGAAGATGTTGAGATGCACGAGCCACAGCCACAGACACCACCACACTCGCCGCAGCATCATGCATTTCATCAGCATGAGGATTGGCCTACTTTCTACCAGCAGTTCCAGGACATGCGTGTTACGCAGGAGCAGCATGGTAGCTACTTCAGCGAGATCAGATATAGCCAGGACCAGATCCGGGCTAGCCAGGACGAGATTAGGGCCAGCCAGGAAGAGCTTCGGGCCACACATGACCGACTAGAGCAGCGCCAGGATACTCTATATCAGGGGGTGTCCACGGGTTTTTCTTATTTGTTCGGGGAGATGCATCACGCATACCCCAACTATTTTCAGAGCCCTCCAGAGTTCCCACCGTGGAACCCCCCTGGCTATGGCGATCAGGGCCCATCTGGCACGAGGCATGATGACGATGATGATGAGTAGTTTGCGATAGTGGTAGCATTTGGTGGTGTTTTATGTTTCAGTACTTTACTTTTATTTGGGTGTTTATTTTGACTTTTATTTAAAACACCCCGGATATGTATTTTCAGACAATTTCGTTTGTATTTTGTTTGGATATTAGCATTTATGTACATTATGGTTGTTTGGTTTTTCTTTTTCTGTTATATTTTGGGTGTACACGACATACTTGCAGATTTTATCTATCGGATCTTGGACCGGAGCACGTACCAGTTAGAGCTTCGGAAGTCTCGTGACACCAACATCATCTTGAGGGGAGTATTTTTATCCCTTTCTCTATATTTCGGGTCTCGCATTGGGGACAATGCGAAGTTCAAGTGTGGGGAGGGGGTTAACTTTGTTAACTTAGCTTTGTTTGTCCTCATATATATATAAAAAAAAGCAGAAAATCAGAAAAATCATTTAAAAATACGTGTGTTTTGTATATATGTTGGTAAATAAACCGGTTGGTTATGTTTTAGAAAGCATCGGACTTGATAAAAACTCGACAAGCAAAATATTTTTGAAAAAAAGGAAACCGGAAAGCCTGACAAACAAAGAAAGACTTACATGATAGTTTTCACACTTTTACCCATTCCTTCCGTTACGTGAGCATATTGAGCTTAGATTGTTATATATTTGTTCATTTCGGATATAGGAGTGAGCCGGATGTTTTGTGCAATTTAGAACTTGTCACTAGTATGCTTGTTAAGACCATGAACGTGCGGATTTGTGTAAACGTGATAGAGGCACTTAGATTACCCCTTTGTTGTGTACCTTGTTCTTTGTGTTGTGCTTCCCGTTCACCTTATATTACCCTTTAGGATTAACCATGTCGAGCCTTCTCGTTCACCTTTGTTTACCCACATTATCGTCCACTTAACCAAATTTAGCCTTTTTATGTTTTTAAACCTTTTTAGTGTTGAAACTCGGTTAAAATAATAGTTTAACTAGCTTGTTATTGTTTATATTTCATTGTATAGTTTGTAAAAAAAAAAAAAAAAACAGAAAATAAAACACCCTAAAATAGGGTGAAGTTGATAGAAATCGAGCAATTTTGAATGCTTAAATGTTAAAAATCTTGTTGATTAGCTCGATTGCGCTTTAGTCGCCTTTTTAAGGCGTTTGTATGTAAAGTTGTATTGTTTATTGCTAGTTAAACGCTACTACCAAGTTTTAACCGTTTTCGCCATTTTAAATGTCCACTTCCATACCCTTCGCCAAAGCCTAACGTTACAACCCGTAAAGACCTCTTGATTTACACTTATTTGCATGTTAGTTGGTGGAGACGATATCTTATGACAAGCTTATGTTATTGCGCATTTCATTGACTAGGCGTTGAGTGTTTACGCATACACATTTTATGTATGATTCATAAATAAAACCGAGTGTGTGTGAACATTGTGAGTTGGGTGAAGATTAACATGTGAGTCAATTAAATGTTTAGTCTCGGCTTCTTGGTTGTCGCTTTTTAAATTGCATATGCTTGTTGGGTTTGAATCTTTTGATGTTGTCTTTCGACAAACCGGCTAACCGTTTATATATTAGTTTTCAATAAAATAGTGTGTAAATTATCGTTCTTGTTTGTTTATGTCTTTTATTGCTTTTTAGTTTAGCTTGCTTGAGGACAAGCAAGGTTTAAGTGTGGGGAGATTTGATACACTCTAATTTACACATATTTTAGTCCCCCGTTTTACCCCTATTTTATGCGTTTTTGGCCGTAAAACCGTCGTTCGGATACTTATTTATCTACATTTGTGTTTACAGGCCTAAAACTGCATTCCAGACAAGATGATACCAAAAACGAGGACTTTCCGGACAAAACGACAAATCTGCGGACTTTCTGTTAAGGATTCTAATCTGGGCCTGTGGAACGACCGTTCCACCTGATGCACGGTCGTGCATCTCCGACAAACGCTGATCATCTCGGCAATGAACGATCGGTGCGGCTGGGCGTTCCAGGGAAACAAGCGACTTGGTGAAGAACGGTCGTTCCATGTGAGGAACGACCGTGCGTCTCCGGTGAATCAACAGAGTCTCGGAACTGAACGGTAGGTGCGACTTGGCGTGCAACATGAAGCTCGGAACTGAACGACCGTTCCACACAAAGAACGGTCGTTCCATTTCAGATCTAGTCAACGATCCGATGACGTATGCAGTATGGTGACCCATGTCCAATAATTGAATAAAGTGAACGGTCGTTCCACAGGGAGAACGACCGTGCAACAACAAAAAGTATAAAAACACAGCAGAAACATTCTGCTCGATATTCTGGAATTTTGGGGAGCAACTCAGGCGATTTTCAGGCTCCGGAGGCTTCTGCTTTCACCCGGATTCAAGCCATATTATCCCGATTAGCTCCATTACTATCCGGATCCTTAGTCTAGTACTTGTTTATGGTTTGATTTTCTAATCATTCCAAGTTTTTGTTAATCTTTCAAGTACTTAGATTATGATTTATGTTTTATTGTAGCCTTTGGGCAAAAACACAACAATCCCTTGCTAGATTATAACCATTAGTTTGTTAAACTTTGTTTGTAATGACATTTGAAGTATTTTCTATGTTAATCTTTGATGATTAGTTTGCAACCTTGTTATTGATATTGAATTCTTGATTATAAGTAATTATGTTGGATGATTGGTGCTTGGTTAGTTAAGATAGTTGAAAAATGAAGCTTAATTAATCTTGTATTAGTAAACTTTGAATTTGGTTAACTAGTTTAACTTGGTTTAAATGTATGCATCATGATACTAGAAATGGTTAGTGATTTAATAAAATGTAATTATTGTTAATCAAGAGAGCTTGCCATCACGGAAGGACCTAAACGGGTTAGATGGTGTCGTTATAAATTCTTGCCATGATTTGTTAGCTTAGTTAGTAGTTTAGGCCAAAATTGCTATCTTAGTGAATTATTGTGCAAGATTTGTAAAATGAACTCGGTTGTGATTTAATCTAGTTTATGCTTATCTCGGTGGTTGCATTGTGTTTATCGGTGTCGCTTTCCTTGTTTAAGTGAGGTTAGAATAATCCTAACGGCTGCCTAACTTATTTTTAAGAGATTTTCATAGACATTTATCAATTGCACGTTAAAGAACAATTTTAGGTGGTTAAAGTGTGTCTATCGTTTTAACTTTCCGAATGATTGTCATGTTAGGATTCCCGAAAGGGATACTAATTGTTTTAAATTGGAAAATTGACCGAATGCTTCTAGTGCCAAAACTGACTTAGTTGACATGCTGTGGTTGTGTATTTAGCAAGGCTTTTTATCTACTTTCTATTATGTTTTTATTATGTATTTGGTTATGTTTACTTTAGTTTAGTTTAAAATCACAAAACCTATGTTTTTACCGGTAGTTTAGTGACAAAGGTCTAGTACAAATTCTCTGCTCATTTCCTTAGATCGATACTTGGTTCTTACCGATACTTTATTACATATATGACGGGGTACACTTGCCTCTTTCGTGTGTGTTTTGATGTAAAAGTAATAATCACTTTTATAAATTTAAAACCCACTCGTGTGTAATTCATTGCAAAATATTATGTATATATACGCACACGTCATGCACGAAATTCATTTATGCGACCTAAGATGGACTAATAGAAGATCTAGAAGGCTGACTTATTATTTTTTTCAGACGTTGTTAACGTTTAATTAATATACCTTATTCGTCACACATTTTCATTTTATAAAATATACATAAAATTATGTTTAATAAAATTTAAATGCCCAACCCGTGAGTATTCACGGGTTATAACCTAGTATATTATATAAAAGAAACCAATAAGTGACCTGGCACTCCATGGTTGCACCTCATTGGTTCTTCCCGCCTTTTTTCACACCCTAAATAAACAATGGAGTTTTTAATTTTGAGCTCCATCATAAAATATTAATTGACATGACAAGGTTTTTAATGTCTTTCCTAATTTTGATTACCACCTAATAATATCCTAAATTAATATCATAACTCTCATTACGTCTCACATCTCTCCTCTCATCTATTGTTCCAGACGCTCCCAAGAATTCAATTGAAGATCATCATCAACAATCTTCGTGATCGTCTGTATGCACTTCGATTCCATAATATGTTGTTAGGATTTTGTATTATTGTTTGTGATTTAGAACTTTGTGTATTTTGATCATTAAGTTATTGTCAATTTCTAATATCAAAATCCAACATCACAGTCACCGTCTTCATGTCAGTTACTGGAGTTCGACATCAAATAACCACTCCTGGCGTCTTCCTGATGCATTTTGTAATCTTTGTATGTTGATTTTTCTTATACTATCATTCATCGATCAATTAACTCTATCCCTTTCATCTTTGCATGTCATTTTTTAACACTTTTGTTTATTTATCATATTGATTCATCTTAGGATCTTAATTTTAGGCATTGTCTGTGTATACAAAATTAGCGTTTGTAGTGTTCTTCATCGGCTACTTTTGAGCAACAAAATTAGTGAAGGGCGGTCAAGGATAACGTCCTAGGTAAACTGATAATGTCCACCAAACCCTAATTATTCAATTATTAACCATAACTCAACTCAGATTTACCTAAATTTTTTGGTTTTTCAAAAGTTGTTATGTTCTAAATTTGAATTTCTGATACAATTGTATGATGCGTATATGATGTTTGAGAAAATCTTAAAGTAGATATAGGGAAGAAAAAAGTTATGTTACCGGTTAGTGAAGTTGATTTTAAACACCGTCAATTACGACGAGAAACTGAAGGTATTTTATGTAGTTTGTAGTCCTTTCTGATTGGTTTTTTTTGTGATTAATTGTGAAATTAAGTTGTTGTTATGAATACATCATTAAGAGTGACTCTCCACATTCTTAACTACTCTTTTGTATTTACTTTTATGTTAATGTACAAGCCTATAAATAGAGGCTTTATATTTCATACATACATATCAATAAGAAATCCATCTTCCATTCTCTCATTCTTCTCTATACATTGCTAATAGGTTGTTGTTTCATAACACGTTATCAGCACGAACGCTTTTAAAGTTGGATCATATTATCGTAAGTCAAAGTGACCATCGTTATATCTTTATATCAGTTTTTTTACATCGATCTACAAGGAACCTGAAATCCATCAATGTTACACAAATAAGTTTTGTTTGAAAATCTCACATGAACAAAGATCAAGGTATGATTCGATTTCCTTTTCTTCTCCAATTTTCTATCAATGCTAACTTATTTGGTTTGGTATGAAAATATGAATATGAGATTGTGGAAGATTACCTCGAACCATATTTTTCTTGAAAGCTGTTACATGTGAATGTGGTACTAATTTTAATATATATCGTAGATGTTTCTACTCTTGAATTATAATTCATTGGTATACTGTTTGAAGCACATTATCACTAGTCCACTTTCTTACTATTTTTTTTTTTGAATTTATTTGAATTTAGTAATAGTAATTTAACTTAAATTCAATTAAATGCAACTTACGAGGGTGAATGGAATATTATTAATTGTAAAATATAATTGAAAAGTATTAATTGTGATATTATTTCTCATTAACCTCATTACAAAACGTTATTTATTTGAATTTATGTTTCTTTATTCTTTTTAATTATTACTTAATTAGTTGAATTAAGAAAAAGGTTTATTAAAACTTATAATAAGTTAAGTTTACATTTATTATTATTATTATAGAAGTATAGAAACGGCAGTGGTCTTATTATGAAGTTATCTCATGTTATCTTTGTTTATAATTATCATAATTAATATTATTAGTATCATTGTAATTAAAAGTTCAATATGAGTAGAAGTGTAAATGTATAACAATGCAATTATTTAGTGTGTACATATATAATAGCCCAATTGTTTAATTATTTAATTGTTTTATTATCGGAAGATTATTATTTTCCACATTATAATAATATGATGTAAAGTTATGTTATCATGTAGAAATTGCATAATTTACATTGGTCGATGTTACCACATACATACTTATGTTTTAACTTCATAATCTTTTTTTATTAATTACCTGAGAATTTAAATATTTGAAATGTTTGTATGAAAAATGTATGTTGTATGATATCCGTCATTCAATATTATGTTTTTTTAGGAATCTGATTTTTATTTCATATATAATTGTGTACATAGTTATATTATATTATGGTTGAATGCATGATGTATGTACATAGGTTTATTATAATAGTCATGTGTTCCTTTCTCTGAGTACAATTCATATATAGAAATGCTTCTTATATGATTCATATACTCGGTGACACTATATGATTAAAAACTTTATGTTTGTTTAGAAAACCTATGTAATGTATCATAGAGTTATGCACTTAACATATTATCATAGAAAAGATATAACATGGATATATTACATTAAACGTTTTAATAGTGTTTTAATATATTATTCATATTTAACCATGATTAGTAAGGAAAATAAAAAATGTATATTTTATTATATTGTATTTGATGAGAATGCATCTTATATCAATTATATATTGTACAATTTGACTTTGTACATTAATATGCCATTGTTTATGTATATAGACAGTCTTCAATGAAGCAGCTAAATTAAAGTTGTGTATATGATCACACGTTATAAACATGATTGAATAGTGATCAAGATTCATTTATAATATGACATTCGAAGTTTCAAACTCACTAAAGCTTATTGTAAATTTATTGATGTTTGTAAGATTTTGGACTGATAAATCATAATGATTCGGTCATATAATTGATGTTATGTGGTGAAAAGATTAGTTATACATGTCGAATAAAACAAGTTCCATTGTCAAACCTCAAACATGCTCTTGAAGAAGCAAGATTGTTAAAGAATATGTAAGGTTTGAAACGACCACCATGAAAGTTGTGTGATTCTAATCCATTCATGAAGTGAATGTGATGATATAATGACCAATGTAAGGTCGCGATCATGTATATAACAACAAAGAAAATTGTAATGATGTCACCATGATAGTTTTTTGGTAATAATCCATTCATTGAACTGAATGTGATGATATAATAATTGGTGTAAAGTTCATAATCATGGTAGTTGAGGAAATTGTTATGATGCTCATGTAATGAGATCAACCATGTTAATAATGTGATGACTATACAATGATCATTATAAAGGTCGTAAGATATAAGATTGATATATTTTATACGACTCAACTACTTCTCAATTGATGGTAAGCAAAGAGAACATTATTTACAAGGAAAAATCAATTAAATTCTTTTCATTTGTCACACTTGAGGCATATGCTCTTAAAGTAGCAATATCATTATAAGAGTTATGAAAAAAATTAAATGATTTTATACTCATGTGACCGAGTAAATAATGAAAAGCTATCAAGCTTGTTTTGGTTCTACTCCATTCCCAAATGTGAATGTGATTATATATTAATCATTGTAAATGTAACGATGGACCTAATTGAGACATTTATAATGATGAGATTGACTACAAGAATTGTAATGATGGCCATTTTAGTAACGAGATGGACCACCAAAAGTGGCAAACTAAGGAGTGATTGCATAACGTGATGGTTTTAACTTTTAAGTTATAATATATTCTCTCGTATCATACGTTTTGTATTACATACGAGCAAGTAATACACATACGATCATAAACCAGAAGTTTATGGATCATAATTATTTAATTAGTTGGCATGACCGGTTAGACCACACCGAGTCAATGATGACGTGAAACATAATGAAGAACTAGAAGATTCTTCAAGATAATAATTAGCATGTAATGTTTGCTCTCAAGGGAAATTATATATTTGCAAAATAAATGAGGATGTG
The DNA here is from genome assembly GCA_030545235.1 of Helianthus tuberosus. Classification (NCBI taxonomy): domain Eukaryota; kingdom Viridiplantae; phylum Streptophyta; class Magnoliopsida; order Asterales; family Asteraceae; genus Helianthus; species Helianthus tuberosus. Next base: position 38,113 of record JARYGA010056383.1, read on the forward strand.
TATACCTAAATATTATGGAAGCGATTAAAGGATATGCATATCCCAACATGATACCATTTAGTTTTTTTTTTAAATCGATGCATCGTTTAAATGGTTATCAAATCCACAACCTAAATCTTGTGTGATTGTGGCTTAGCTAATATGATAGCAAGCATATTAATCCAGATTAGTATATTTATTTGATAATAGTGAATTTGATTCCCAAGTTATTAACGATCATTGGAATAAGTGTTATTGTTGAGATGATCACTAAATGTCTACTATTGGTTACAAACCCAATGATCATGAGAGGAGCAAAAGTTCATTTAGGTATATGTAATTTTATATATAGTACCATCAATTCACATCAAGCCAATAAGTTATAGTTCTCCCCCATACAGTTGGTTTTTGGTCAGGAACCAAAGATGTCTCATCAAAGATTTTGGTTGTGCGACATATATTGAAACTTATCCATCACACCGCACAAAGATGGGACTTCTAAAATGTTTGAGAATATGTTTGGTATAAATAATCGTCTTTGATTGAATACTTAAAGTCATTAGTGAAAAATTTGTTCATGGCTCATTGGTTTTCACTTTAGTGAATGAATGTTCCCAACATTAGGGGGAGATAACAAGCAGTTGGAAAGTGAAAAGTGAAATGAATTATCATGTCATCTTGATCCTCAGACTATAAACTATAAACTAGAAGTTTAAAGTATAATTCATTTACCAATATTAAAGAACAAATTACCAGACAAGTTCACTGACCTGAATAGAGTGACTAAGTAAGTCACATAATCAACTGCTTATGCTCCAGTTATATTTGTGTCCCAAGAGGACAACCACATATTTTTGTAATGAGTCTATTACACGCCTAAAACGTGGTAGACTAGTTGATTCCAATAATAAAATTCCTTGAAAATTGGAGCAAGTAATTAAGATGGTCTAGTCGAGGCTATAGTAATAAGATCTACTGAAGAGACAATAGACATGATGGTTCAAGAAGAACCTCATGTACCTGAAAATAAAGAGATATCGATTAGTTGTATCATGTCTAAGATATGTATGGAATCGAAATAAAAATCGACGTCGTTATACTTTTGTATATAATGTAGCGCTTAAAATGATTAAATGATGAGGATCAAGATTAAGATCTTCCTATGAATGAATATTAAGAAATGATTGGCCAAAATAGAAATACACAAATAAGGCAGAGTTTAGTTCTCTAATGAAATGGAAAGTTTCTGGACCAACAGTCCATACAACTGAAGTTGTAAAATATGTTGGATACAAATGTGTCTTTTTCGCAAATCATGTGAAAATCAAATTAAGTGATATAAGTCAAAATTGGTGGCACAAGAATTTTCACAAAGACCTATGATTGATTATGAGGAAACGTATTCTCTAGTGGTGGATGCATTGACTTTCCAATATTTTATTAGTTTGGTAATATAGAGAGAGAATTGATGTGCGTCTATGAATGTTATGTATCACTTGATACTAAAAGTGTACATGAAGGTCCTTAAAGGATTTGAATGATCAAAATCATGTAAGTTAAGTTCTCGAGAACACTATGATCGTTGTATATAGATTCGTTTTTGTTTATGATTGAACTCCTGATGAGTTTTCTAAAGAAATTGAGTTCCATAAAGGTAAAATCAAAACATCTTAATGATGTAATTCTTGTGCACCAATAAACATACATAGAAACTTGTACCCAGTGATTGTGATATCTCAATAAATAGTGTACATACATGGTACAATATGGATTTTTGATGATAAAAGCAAGCGTTCATGACATTTTTGCATATGATATAGATATCTATGTGTTATATGGGTAAGTTTATGTAGTAAAACTCATGAAGAGTGAATGCACATGTATATTTGGATAAGATGGGCAAAATTCCCTAATAGATTGATAATGCCACAAGCATTGATATAAAAAACCTCAGAACGTATTATATGAAGTTAACAAAATACGTATGGGATAAAATAGTTGGGTCGAGTGTTGTACAACTCGAGATATTCGCATAAAGATGGATATAAGTTTGAATAAATTGGTCATGTTCTATGAACATTATACTTTTAAAAGTTCACTATATTCGCAATTTACAGTAATGATGTCTAGGCATCATCGAGAGAAATTGTCGAGCTTTTAGAGGGAGAATTTTTTAATGACCTTGGCACAGTCTAATTATTACTCGAAATGCAGTTCGAGTATATATGTAATTATATTTTACTAATCCCTCAAGTACATCTAGAAGATGATGTTTGGATATTTTAGTATGGACATAGTTGAACCTTAAAGTATGTTAAAGGTTGTTAAGTCATTTGTTATAAGAAATGCCTATTATCATCTCCTATCAAAGTAAAGATTCTCATTCTAGAAGTACCATCGTTAAATGTATAGGTGCATTAATATGTTTTGCTAGCTTTGTATGGTTATAATATCTTTCACTTGAGCTTATTGTTACGATATAACCTTTGTCAAGCGAAGAGACATTGGAATGAGTTCAAAAAAAATATTTCAGGTATAAACGATATTTTATTTTACTAACCCATCAAAACAAGTTTGGTTATTCTTGTAGATGCAGGAATGTAACGAAACACAGTCGTGGACATATGATAATTTTTGGAAGGAGGCACCTAAGGTCTCGTTAGAAGATTATACAAAATTGCTCAACATAAAGGATTGCACATTAAGGGATCAAGCGACAAATCATTCGCTACAAAGGCTTTATTCGACTTTCAAGGAAGATGGACGCACGTCACTTAAAGGATACATGTTAAAATAAGGGGGAGACTTATTCAAGTTGCACTCTTTTTCCCTTGACTAAGTTTTGTCCCATTGGGTTTTCTTAGTAAGGTTTTGAATGAGGCAATGACGGGTGGTCCGTTGGACAACCCTTAAATGGTTTAAAAAGATTAAAATTCCATGCTTTACTTGGTTATTTGCTTGAACTTAGTAACTACGAGTTGTTTGGTTTTGCAGGTACTTAAGTGCGTAAAATATGCCTTTATGATGTTTAAATGGAAGTTGCAAGAAGTGGAAACAAGTTTGTACTTTGAGAGATCAAATAAAAGAAACAAGGGGGCGGCTGCCTTGGACTTGTGGGGCTTCTGGATTCAAAGGGAATTATCATCTTATCAAACATCATCATCATTATCATATACAACAACATCACATCATCGAAAATTGAGGAGAAAATAATAAAGTCAACAAACATATATATATAATCGATGGCAGCTGGACCTTTGGTTTAATTTGGAGGGATGTTGGGCCGACATATTGCATGGGGATTAGTATTGGCGGCACATCAAAACAAAGAAGAGGCCACAAGTCACGTGAAAGAGGCATGATGGTTTTGATAAATCACATATGATCATCACAAGTGGACTGCTATCACAAAGTCAAAGAAAACATTAAACAATCAAATCATCATTATTGTGAAGCTTGTGGATGTTATGGATTGGGCCAACACTCAACGCACATGTGGGCCTTGAGGAGGCAGCCTTGAGACTTGGAGAAAACAAAACACAACATTATCATCATCACTTTGGCAGCAATCACATGTAACAAAGGCAGAAGACATGAGGGATTCTCTTGGGGCCGCACATGGGCTTGGGAGTAGCAACATACATGCAGACATGGGCCAACATATCAATTGTCAACAACACACATCATCGGCTGACATACGGAATCATTGGGGGTCACGTGAAGGAAAGCAAACATTGAGAATGTCACCGTAAATTACGGTTTCATCGTAATTTACGGTGGACATGAATTGGCATTTTTTCTTACCGTAAATCAGTTCATCTGGGCCGTAAACATTTTTAAGTCCACCGTAAATTACGGTGGTAGCTGCGGAATTTTATGTAACTGCCATCATAAATCAGTTTTTATGGGTGTCTTTTCATTATCACTCATCATTGGACGGTTGTGGATCATCCTTGGGGCGATTTTTGGCTACTTGCTTGGTTTGTGAACAATTCTTATCATCCGGTTTGTATTTTCGATTCGTATGAACATTGATTTGATTATGATGATGATTCACCGAGCCATGTCTGGCTAAAATCTTCGGTGATCATCTTAGGTGAATGTTTCTTGAACTTTTGTGTGTTTTAATTCTGAATTTCTAGAATGATAACTTGCGTTGCTTGAATATCATGGTGTATGTTTGATTGCTTGTAATTTGTTAATCGATATTGCAATTTCTAGTCTTAATCGTACGTTCTTGGTGCCGTTGGCAATCGAGATATCACGGGAAGGGTTAGGGTTGGTTATTGGTTAATTGGTCATCGGGAAACAACCTCGCGTTTATATAATCCGAGTACTTTGTCCCCTTTTATCACTTCAATCATCTATACACGAGTTATGTCTATGTAACTCTTTCTAGTTGGAATTGCACACAATTGTTTAAAGAAACTGAAACCTAGGGTGATCATTGTTCTCTCCTAATTTGTCTTAAAACCTACATTTGATTTGCATTAGTTTAATTTAGTTTTCTAAATCAACAAACCAAACTCTTGAATTTTAATTTCTGCAATTTAGTCTAATATTAGTTTAAGTACAAAGCTATACAATCGACACATCTTCCACATACTCCCTGAGTTCGATACCCTATTACCGCTATCTATAGTTGTATTTGGGATTAAATTTGCGTGACCCACGACAATCACGTCAAATTTTGGCGCCGTTGCCGGGGAGTAGTGCGCAACGTGTGTCATTTTTGTTAGTTTTGCTTTGTTATTTTCGGGTTTACACTGGTGTGTTTAGTGTGCAGGTTCTACAGGTGCATGCATACTAGAGGCTCTCACAAAGCGTCACCATTGTCATTTGATCCGGAAATTGAAAGAACACTAAGGCAAAGCCGAGTTTTACTACGCGAAAACAGAATTGTCGGTTCACCTACTTCACCCATTACACCAAGAAACATCATGGACGAACCACAAATACCACCTACAACGGGTCAAACGACCTCATCCTTCATTCCTACATCCACACAACGATCACCAAACACCACTATTCCAAACATCACCACAATTCCTACTCCAATTCATGATACTACACCAACTAATACCAACACCACACAACCCAACACTACTCAAGCCGAACCTACTCTCACCTATAGCCCTTCCGCCACAATCCCACCATTATCCCACTTCTTTCCCCCAACTACGGGTCAGTCATCATCCACCTTCACAATTGCACCCAATTCAACTATTGTGCACACTACTTCATCTTTTAGACCACAACCACAACAATCGGGTTTTCAGTATTCGACCATCCCATTTGGGCAAACTTCGGGAATTCAAGGAGATGGTTATGATGAGGGATTTGAAGAATTTGAGGGGTATGATGATGATGGGTACGGTTATGGAGGTTATGGTGATCAAGGGGAGTTTGGGTATTTGCAAAGTCAATCTCAAGGGATGGCAAGTGTTGGTGGAATGCCACAACAACAAATTATACCACAACACATTCGGCCAAGACCACAAGGGCCACCAATACAACAACCTAATCCATTGCAACAAGTCCGGCCACAACATGTACAACAACAATTTCAAAGACCACCTCAACGCCCACCGATGCGACAACAACAGTTTCAACAACCAATCGCACCACAAGGGCAAGTACCAAGGCTAAATGGTCCTATTATTCCAAGGGGTAGGTTTGGTGTACCAAGGAGACACCTTAGAGAAAATGTGAGGGGCATTGAAGCACATTTTCGGCCGGTAATCACACAAAATCCTTCACCGGTAGTCATTCCTCATAATGATCAAGGGCGAACATTTGAAGTGAGGACTAACTCTTTGCAAAGTTTACCAAAATACAAGGGGTTGGCAACGGAGGAGCCTTACTTTCATTTAGAGGCTTATGACTCAATTTGCAAAACTCTTGGGAGTCAAGGGTTCTCGGCTGATGACATTAAATTGGTATTATTCCAATTTTCTTTGGAAGATAAGGCGAAGAAATGGTTCTACACGTTACCTTCGGCATCAATATATACATGGGGGGAGATGCAACAAACTTTCTTGGATGAGTTTTACACCGCCCAAAAGACCAACGATGCAAGAAAGGGGTTGAGAAGCTTCCAACAACAACATGGTGAGATGTTTCATGAGGCATTCGAGCGTTTCAATATGATGATTAAAAATTGCCCTCATCATGGAATTGAATTATGGGAGTTGATGAATGCCTTTCATGAGGGGTTGAATGCCGAAGACGCACGTGATTTGATGTCTATCACCGGTGGAACTTTTGGAACAAATTATGAGAATGAAGATTGGGAGTTCTTGGAAAGCATGGCAACTACATCAAAGAGGAAAGCTCAAGCCTCAAGAAGAGCCCGACCGACCACTAACCGACCGCAAGTGCACGCCATAGATGATGGTAATGTTCAAACCACTAACCAAATTTATGATGTTTGTGCTTTGTGTAATGAGATAGGTCATGCGGCTGAAAATTGCCAAGGGATGTTGGACGGGCAATACGAGGAAGTCCATGCGGTTCAAGGTCAAGGTCAAGGAGGAGGTGGTAGGAACTACAACAACATGAATTCTAATACCTACCACCCTGGATTGAGGAACCATCCAAACTTTCGTTATGGGAACCCTTCAAATCAAGCTAACCCGAATTTCCAAGGAAACCAAGGATTTCAAAGGCAATATCAAACGGGTCAAAGCTCTTCGGGTGGAAATGAGATGATGGAGATGTTGAAGGCGATGCAAATTGAGATGCAACGAATGAATCAACGTGATGAGGTTCGGATGCAAAAGGACGAGGTTCGTGACAAAAGCATCCAATCGTTGACCACTCAAATGGGTCAACTTGCAAGTGACGTGGCGATGTTAAAGAAAGCAAAAGGCCAGCTACCGAGTGATACGGTGCCAAATCCCAAGAACATAAAAAGCATTAACATCAATGTGGTAAGCACCGTTCCAAATACTAAATTTAATGAAACATTGCTAACTTCTTCGTATCAAGTGAATGCAGGTTTGAAAAAAGATGACGAAGTCGAGAATAATAAAGAGTGTGAAGCGCCAATCGTGCCTATCTGTGTGGGAAAATTAAAAATCCCTCACGCATTGTTGGACTACGGGGCAAGCATGAGTCTGCTACCAAGCGATCTATACGATATGTATGACTTTGGTCCACTTGAAGGTATAGACACCATGGTGAGCTTGGCGGATGGAAGTTGGAGGCGTCCACGGGGAATAGTTAGGAATGTTAAGATTCAGTTGGGAGAATTTGAATACCCGGTGGATTTTCTAGTTTTGGACTATGCTTCTACCAATATGGCATCGCAGCAAAGGGTGATTTTGGGTCGACCGTTTCTCTATACGGCAAATGCTCAAATCGATTGTAGAGAAGGAATCATTACTATGACTGAAAAGAATCGTAAGTTGTCATTTAATGTTCAAACTAAGATGATTAGTTACGATTTTATTGTGGCGAAGGATAGCGGGTTTAGTGAAAATGTGTTCCAAAGAATGAGAAAAAAACACCCACCGGACCGTGAAGAAAAACATATGGGGTCAAGCAAGAGCGTATTTGATTACCCACCGAGTCAAAACAAGATGGATGCATTTTGCACAATGGCACAATGTAGTGATGGAAATGATAGGAACCGATTCTTTGAGCCACCATAAATGGGGGTGGTACGGTCTGGCTGAAGACCTGAAAACTTAGCGCTGCTTGGGAGGCAACCCGAGGTGTTTCATTGATCTTGTTGTTTTTATCTTTCTATGTTTCAGGGCCATGGCGACATTCAAGTGTGGGGAAGATGTACGGATATTTGGGTGAAGGTGGTGATAGGAAGTCGGATTATCTACAACATCTGTTGTGGCAAACTTCACCAGGTCAATGTACTCTTTCCTTAGTCTTGTTGTGTTCTTTAGCTTTGAAATATTGGTAGTTAGTTTGTTTGGTGGTGTTATGTTTTAAAAATTATTAAAAAAAATATATATATAAAATGAAAAGTACAAAAAGAAATTTGGGGTTTGAGAATTTAAGCAATTGTTGATGTTGTTGGTTAAAGCGATCCTTCCCTCAAAGCCATACATTGGGACAATGTATCCCAAGTGTGGGGATGGGGGAAATTTTTGGGAGTTTTAAAAAATTTTGTAAAACCAAGCGAAAATTGTTCAAATTTGAAAACTTGATATTGTGCCATTTGACACACCGACACCCATTCCTAGTCTTTTCTTGGTGAGGATTTGAGCCACACATGATTGTTATTGATATTTCATTGTTTGAGTGGCGGTGTGTGTTTATTGTGTTAATAGAACTTGTATATGAATTCTTGTTAAATCCTAGAGCTAGCATGCTTTTGAAAATGATAGGGGGACTTTTAGGAAGCCTCGTCTAGATGTGTGAGAGTGCGGGATTGGTGGGTTGGACCTCATACGTTACATATATGAGCTTGGTATTGTGAGGGGTGGGGGTTTGGTCCTTAGAAAGCCATGTTGAGCCTTAGACCATTCGATTGTGACCCGAGCCTACTTCCTAAAAAAAATTTTTACCTTTTGAGATGACCCGGTATAGGAGATTTAGTTTGTAGTATTGATGTTCTTGTATATATTGTTGAGTTTGATGTGTTATGAAAAAAATGAAATGAAAAAAAAAAGAAAAAAAAAGAAAAAAAGAAAATATGAGAAAGATATAAAAAGAAAAAAAAAGTATTTAGTTGCGATTGTAATTGAGAACGTTGAAAAGTTTTGTATATATTTTTGGTGTTTGCTTCGTAGTAGTAGTCATAAAAACCGGGTCAAATCAATTAGCTCTTTCATATGTATTCCATCATTTTCCTACCTGTACACCTAGCCCCGTTGCAACCCGCAAGTCCCTTTGATTCTAAAGCATGTTAGATATTTGTTAGGAGGAAACTTGATTTGTATACAAGCTTATTGTCGCGCACACACACACACATTGAGTGGTTTAGCATTATGCTAATATTTCTTGTTACCGAGAGATTTTTGTGAGGGGTGTGTCTTGTGGTATGATTGAAAGTTAGTAAAAGGACGACACATTTAGCTTGGTTTGCATGTTTGATCGCTTTGGTTTTGGAATAGTTTTTTAATGGGTTGCTTGGGACAAGCAATGGGTAAGTGTGGGGATGTGACGGGTGGTCCGTTGGACAACCCTTAAATGGTTTAAAAAGATTAAAATTCCATGCTTTACTTGGTTATTTGCTTGAACTTAGTAACTACGAGTTGTTTGGTTTTGCAGGTACTTAAGTGCGTAAAATATGCCTTTATGATGTTTAAATGGAAGTTGCAAGAAGTGGAAACAAGTTTGTACTTTTAGAGATCAAATAAAAGAAACAAGGGGGCGGCTGCCTTGGACTTGTGGGGCTTCTGGATTCAAAGGGAATTATCATCTTATCAAACATCATCATCATTATCATATACAACAACATCACATCATCGAAAATTGAGGAGAAAATAATAAAGTCAACAAACATATATATATAATCGATGGCAGCTGGACCTTTGGTTTAATTTGGAGGGATGTTGGGCCGACATATTGCATGGGGATTAGTATTGGCGGCACATCAAAACAAAGAAGAGGCCACAAGTCACGTGAAAGAGGCATGATGGTTTTGATAAATCACATATGATCATCACAAGTGGACTGCTATCACAAAGTCAAAGAAAACATTAAACAATCAAATCATCATTATTGTGAAGCTTGTGGATGTTATGGATTGGGCCAACACTCAACGCACATGTGGGCCTTGAGGAGGCAGCCTTGAGACTTGGAGAAAACAAAACACAACATTATCATCATCACTTTGGCAGCAATCACATGTAACAAAGGCAGAAGACATGAGGGATTCTCTTGGGGCCGCACATGGGCTTGGGAGTAGCAACATACATGCAGACATGGGCCAACATATCAATTGTCAACAACACACATCATCGGCTGACATACGGAATCATTGGGGGTCACGTGAAGGAAAGCAAACATTGAGAATGTCACCGTAAATTACGGTTTCACCGTAATTTACGGTGGACATGAATTGGCATTTTTTCTTACCGTAAATCAGTTCATCTGGGCCGTAAACATTTTTAAGTCCACCGTAAATTACGGTGGAGCCGTAATTTACGGTGGTAGCTGCGGAATTTTATGTAACTGCCATCATAAATCAGTTTTTATGGGTGTCTTTTCATTATCACTCATCATTGGACGGTTGTGGATCATCCTTGGGGCGATTTTTGGCTACTTGCTTGGTTTGTGAACAATTCTTATCATCCGGTTTGTATTTTCGATTCGTATGAACATTGATTTGATTATGATGATGATTCACCGAGCCATGTCCGGCTAAACTCTTCGGTGATCATCTTAGGTGAATGTTTCTTGAACTTTTGTGTGTTTTAATTCTGAATTTCTAGAATGATAACTTGCGTTGCTTGAATATCATGGTGTATGTTTGATTGCTTGTAATTTGTTAATCGATATTGCAATTTCTAGTCTTAATCGTACGTTCTTGGTGCCGTTGGCAATCGAGATATCACGGGAAGGGTTAGGGTTGGTTATTGGTTAATTGGTCATCGGGAAACAACCTCGCGTTTATATAATCCGAGTACTTTGTCCCCTTTTATCACTTCAATCATCTATACACGAGTTATGTCTATGTAACTCTTTCTAGTTGGAATTGCACACAATTGTTTAAAGAAACTGAAACCTAGGGTGATCATTGTTCTCTCCTAATTTGTCTTAAAACCTACATTTGATTTACATTTGTTTAATTTAGTTTTCTAAATCAACAAACCAAACTCTTGAATTTTAATTTCTGCAATTTAGTCTAATATTAGTTTAAGTACAAAGCTATACAATCGACACATCTTCCACATACTCCCTGAG
>JARYGA010056384.1:0-81521 GCA_030545235.1 Helianthus tuberosus
AAGGGTTTGGTTTGATGGCTTGCCAGAAGGGTCGATCGATCACTTCGAGGACTTCCGGCGTATTTTCTTGCAAAACTTCTGTCAGCAGCGACGCTGCAAGAAAGACATTACCGAGGTTCACCATATAAAGCGCCGCGACGGAGAGTCCGTAGAAGATTTTATCGATCGCTTCAATCGAGAAAGCATGCAGATAAGTGGAGCGGTTGACCAGCTCCGAGTCTCTGGGTTCTGTCACGGAGTTCGGAACAATCAGCTTGTGGAAAAACTCCATGAAGATCTTCCAAAAACTATGGAGATACTTATGGAGAGAGCTCAAGCCTTCGTTCGGGGAAAGAGTGCCTGCGGTCAACCGAACGAAACCACAGCAAGAAATGCCAAGGCCCGAACCAAATCGTGGAGACGGAACGCGTCGCCACCAAAAGGCAAAAGCAGCAGTTGGAACAGAAATCGTGGCCCGTATCAGAAGTCAGATTGAAGCAGCTTCCGAACAGGAAACGTGCGTTTCAACACCTTTTCCGAGCTCACCAAATCGCCAAGCGAAATTCTCAGTACGGAGACTACTCGGTTCCCTACGCCGTCGAAGCAGCGACCTACCTCGGATAAGCACTCCAAGAAATATTGTGAATATCACCGAGACAATGGTCATACAACTGATGAATGTTGGGCTTTGAAGCAAGAAATCGAAAAGGCTGTACGATCCGGTAAACTCTCTCACCTTGTGAAAGAAGTGAAAGATGGGAAGAAGTCAGCAGCAGCAATTGATAATCCGAACACCGAGCCCGGAATCAATATGATCCGGTCGACCGAATCAAGAGGGGTAAAGCGGTCGAACCAACATATGGCAGCATGGATGCATCAACCAACATATTTCCCTCCGATCGATCCAGACGATGCTCGGGACGGACCAATTACAATTTCGGCCGTCATCGCCGGACATCTGGTCCGACGAATTTACGTGGACAGAGGGAGCGCCTTTGAAATCAAGTATCTACAGTGTTTCCAGCAGCTGAACCCCCAAGTAAAGAAGAGGTTGATTGAAGTCTCCACCCCTCTAATCAGTTTCTCCGGAGAGGTGGTTCGTCCGATAGGACAAATTACCCTTCCGACTACATTCAAAGATAATGACAAAAGTAGAACTGTTCAATTGACCTCTCTAGTTGTCGGAACACACTCATCGCACAACATAATACTCGGACGACCCGGGTTGCGAGCTCTTGGGGCAATCAGTTCGACAATACATGGAGCCATTAAATTCCCTACTGAGGCCGGAGTCGCCACTATTTTCTCAGAATCAAACTCGTTTGTTGCCGAAGTAAGACATGCAGCGGAAACGAGCTCCAAAAAGTCCGAAGTACCTACGGAACTTTGGGCGATCAATCCGGATTTTCCCGAACAGCAAGTAGCTATCGGTGCTCAACTCCCAAAACGAACAAAGAAGCTCCTGTGGGAATTATTAAGCAACTCGATTGACGTCTTCGCATGGAAGCACTCCGATATGCAAGGAGTCCCCAGGTCTATGGCACAACATCACCTGAACGTAAAAGAATCAATCAAACCGATAGCACAAAGGAAAAAGCACATGGCGTTGGACCGGCCCAAAGCAATTGCAAAAGATGTGAAGAGTCTCCTAGATGCCGGAATCATTCGAGAAGTTCGGTACCAAACGTGGGTGTCGAATCCTGTTATGGTGAGAAAAAAAGATAATTCATGGAGAATGTGCTTTGATTTCACCGACCGATCTAAACGATGCTTGCCCGAAAGATTGTTTCCCTTTACCGGAGATCGACGAGAAGATTGATTCCGTGGCCACGTTCAAAATACCGAGTCATATTTGCCGATGTCTATAAATTTATTTCCAAATTATATACCGGTTCAAAATATGTTACACGTAAAGTTGAGTTGTTATGTTTTGAATGCTAATGTGAATCTAATAACTTTCAATATTATAGCTAATGTGAACATGTTTAAGTTTAACTAATTGTGACCAACTTTGTTATATAAACGTTAAATAATCTTTTTGTAAAATCGGAATTACCTTCTACACGTATAATACGATGTACCTATAATATATAATATTTTATCAATTATAAATTATAGTAAAAGTGTGTGGGTGGTTTTTATATTTAATCCTTTAAACTATTTATTTTTATACTCATTTTGTTTCTCTTTGATAACTAACGCTTGTTAGCTTAAAAAAAAACAAAATACGTAGTTAGTTGCGTTTAATTATTTTTTTTATGTTTCATTTAAAACGGAGTTGTATTCAAAACAAAACATAGATTGTTTGTATCGTAAGCTATATCGAGTGCCAATACATGTACCATGACAAATGAAATTGAACAATCACTACTGGTATTTGTATTAACAGTGACGAAGCTTGAGATTTCCGACGGAGTGGTCGAAAACGTATATATCCAAAAAAGTTATAAAACCAGGGGATCGAAAACGTATATACCAAAAAAAATTTATACGGAAACTACATACCGAACACTACAGAGTAGAAAGTTCGGGGGGTTGGGTCCCCCCCCCCCCCCCCCGCGGCCCCTTCTATCATGCGGCCCATGTGTATTAATGTAACCAATAACGATATTCGTGTTTAGTGGTTTTCGATCGATGTGATATACAACTTTATTTTTAGGTTATATCGGACAACTTTTTTGTAATGAGACAATTAAATAAACCATTTTTTATGGCAAACTATATTGAATATCAATATCATAACAAACCGAGTTTTGTTTAAAATAATCACGGCCGACTCTTGGGCTGGCCAACCTTTGCCGTCGTTCGAGGCCCAAATTTTCAAAAGGTCCGAAAGATTTTTATAAGCTTTTATATATATGCTAAATTATATATTATATATTTAATATATGCATCAATTTGTTATGCAAAAAAGTGTTGGTGGTGGAGTGGAAAACTATCTCAGATAATATAAAGGTCAAATTTTAAGTCTTGGCTCCTCACCAAGGTTTTATTTTTTTAATTCATTTCCCCTTAACCACAATTTTGGGCCTAATTTTTTTTTTGTCGCTCGATGCCTAAATTTATTTAAGAGTTCTCAGGGACAACTCTGAGAATAATATATAATTATTTAAGAGTTCTCGGGGACGACTCTGAGAATAATATATAATTTGTGACACAAACTATACCAATTAGGGTATAGGGAGTGGTTAGACACTTGAAAGTGGTAAACTTCAAAATCAACCAATGAGAGTGTGCTATGTCAAAGTGGTAAACTATTCTCAAAGGTGTAATTGGTTGAGAAGGCATGGACCCCACCACACACCCTCTCTCTCTCTCCCCTTCCCTCCTTTCACCGAATCGGTGATCCTTCACCGAATTTCACCCCATTTCGTTAAACACTCAAGCGGCAAAATGGTTGGCATTGGTTGCCGATCGGTGCCGAGTGGGTTTGCCGCCCCCACCCCGGACACCGTTACTTGTGATATATGATTTTATTTTTTAATAATATACATGCAGCAGGTATTTGAATTTATAGTGATTTTTATTTTTATTTATACATGCTTATGTAATATCAGAATAAAATATTTCCAGCTGCACACTGACAAACCGCCCGATGACCCTCTATAAATACCCCACCGATGAATGCAAATCCTGTGCTCAAAAACCCAATTCCCTTTTCCCCTTCATTACCATGAAAACTGACCATAACATGAAGAAGATGAACATCACAATAAAAAACTCAACAATCATTCCTCCATCAGAGCCCATAGCAGACGCTCCAAACCAGCTATGGACCTCTAACTTGGATCTTGTTGTTGGAAGAATTCATATTTTAACCGTTTACTTCTACAGGCCGAACGGGTCGTCCAACTTTTTCGACCCGAATGTTATGAAAAAGGCGCTTGCGGACGTGCTCGTGCCGTTTTATCCGATGGCGGGGCGGTTGGGAAGAGATGAGAGTGGTAGGATTGTGATTAATTGTAATGGTGAAGGAGTTTTGTTCGTTGAGGCGGAATCGGATTCGTGTTTGGATGATTTTGGAGAGTTTACTCCGTCGCCGGAGTTTCAGATGCTTACGCCAAGCGTTGATTACTCCGGCGACATTTCTTCGTACCCGTTGTTTTTCGCACAGGTACTGTACTGAAATTTAGCTAAAACCAAAACCGAATACTGTATGTATGTATATGTTTGGTCAAATTAAGCTAAATTTAGAGTAAATACATGGATAGTCCATGTGGTTAATCAAAATTTTAGATTTAGTCCCTATATTTTTTTCAAAAGTACACTGATGGTCTCTATGATTTGCATTTTGTAATGTATTTAGTCCCTAACTTTTGTCAAAAGTACACAAATGGTCCTTGTGACTTGAACTTTGTAACACATTTAGTCCCCCACGTTTAGTTGACTAAATACGTTACAAGGTACATACCACAGGGACCATGCATGTACTTTTAGCAAAAGTTGGGGACTGAATGCGTTACAAATGCAAACCAGAAGGTCCATCCGTGTACTTTAAAAAAGCTAGGGACTAAATCCAAAATTTTGGTTAACCACAGCGACATCCATGTACTTTACTCTAAATTTAAAACCGAATACCATGTCGTATATGTTTAGTACCGGTACTAGAATATTATCAATATTGAAATTAAGCTAAATTTAAAACCGAATACCATATCATATATGTTTAATACCGGTATAATAGTGGTATTAAACATATATTACCAATGGTTGGTTTTTAGACTAAAAAGTGCATATTACCAAAAATTGCAATTTCGGTTTAGTTAAGTACATGCTATTTATTACTATGTTTATGAGATCTAACTTCACTATCACACACAATTATTAAGTCATTGTAGAAGATTAAAATTGCATACTAAATGACTCATTAATTTGCTATACAGTGTTATTGTGACCGTTGAATAATATGCCTTAATATATGTCTAGATGCTAAGGATACATAGCTTATAAATCAAGCTATCCCATGCATATTTAAACAATATTCTAGTACTTTTTTTAGGAAAACAAGTAATAGTATGATCAAGTAAAATTGTTACTAAGACGTGTTTAATACATAGCCAAATTTAAGTTGGCAAATGTAATAAGAGTCAGAAAGAGATTGGGTAAGCGGTTACGTAACTGTCTTAAATGTCACACTTAAAAATATAGATACAAATGCATTATGTGATTCTCGCAGTTATTTGCTAAAAAATATTATGTATTTGTCGAAATCTAATTGTTATTTGCCAAAAAGACAATGTTATGTATTTTAGTCTTTTTTTTTTACATGTGAGGCTGCTATATACACATTTAATTTCTATTATATTTATGTGGGTCCAAAAACTTTTATCATGTTGTGTGAATGCTCATAAAGTTTTAAAACAATCCTTAATATTTCACCTAATCTTTATTCAAGCTTCCTATTTTCTCTTATTTTCCATAAACACAAATGTGTTTTACCACATGTAATGCATATGGTACATGTCATAATGCATAATCCCTAGTATTGGACCAATAATCCTTTTCTTGAAAGAACAATTTTATCTTTGTATAACATAATGTGGAGTATTAGGGTGAGTGGGGCACCAGCGGGGAGTGGCCGCGGTGACCCAATTCCTCCAGCGGGAACACCGCCGCCATCCCTGCGGTGACCCAATTCGGGGAGGGTGGTCGGGGAGTTCACCGAAGAAGGGGAGGGTTGTTGGTGGGGCCAGCCTCATTTTCAACAAATCAAATCTTTTTTTTTTTTTTGAATAAAAAAACAAGGGGAGTTAAGAGGGGAGTGGGGCCATCGGTGTTAGGGGAGTTTAAGAGGGGAGTTGACGTGGCATAACCTGATTGGGTGTGCGTAAGGGGAGTGCCCGAGTACCCTTAGGTTGTCCAAAACAATCTTATAATGCATGTGAGAGAATGATGTCAACCATAATACACATGGTCAAGTGGGTAGGTAGTTGTTTTATCATAGTAGCAATATTATATTGAAAAATTAATGCAAGTGGCCATCACCACCAATTAGATGAAGAGTAGGTATAGTGACTTATATAAAGAAGTAAAAAAATCAAGACCACCAATTTTTAATGGTTTTTGCTGATTTTGACTTTTAATTGTTGGCATTTGAATTTTACTTTTTATATATCAAATTGATCAAAAGCTACTAGAATTCACCCAAGTTAATTTATTTTGTTTTGTTTTTGTTCTCTAGGTAACTCATTTCAAATGCGGAGGAGTCGGTCTTGGTTGTGGTGTATTCCATACGTTATCAGACGGTTTATCCTCTCTCCATTTCATAAACACATGGTCCGATGTGGCTCGTGGGCTGTCCGTAGCCATCCCACCATTCATTGACCGAACACTACTACGTGCACGCAACCCACCCACCCCAACCCACGACCATGTCGAATACCACCTCCCTCCCTCCATGAACAACACCGCCAAAAAATCGGGTTCTCTTTCTAAATCCTCCACCACTATGCTTAAACTCACACTAGACCAACTCAACACGCTCAAAGCTAAAGCCAAGAGCGACGGTGGCCCCAACCATAGCACATACGAGATCCTAGCGGCTCACCTATGGCGATGTGCGTGCAAGGCTCGAGGGCTCCCAGATGACCAACTGACGAAACTATACGTAGCCACAGATGGACGGTCAAGACTGAGTCCCCAGCTCCCACGAGGCTACCTTGGGAACGTGGTCTTCACAGCCACCCCAGTTGCAAAATCAGGTGATCTTACATCAGGATCATTGTCGAACGCTGCAAAGCTGATTCACACCACATTAACCAAAATGGACGATGAGTATTTGAGATCGGCTATCGATTACCTCGAGTTACAACCTGACCTATCGGCTCTTATTCGTGGACCAAGTTACTTTGCTAGCCCGAACCTAAACATAAACGCCTGGACCAGACTCCCGGTACATGACGCAGATTTCGGGTGGGGTCGGCCGATTTTTATGGGTCCCGCGGTTATATTGTACGAGGGAACCATATATGTTCTACCGAGTCCAAACAACGATAGAAGTATGTCTTTGGCTGTTTGTTTAGATGCAAGTGAACAACCACTTTTTGAGAAGTACTTGTATGATATGTAAGGTTTTGTAACAAACCAAGTTGTGGGCAATTTGGTTTTTGGTTTGAATTTTTATTATTATTTTTTGTTTTCTAATAATAAAAATGTAATATTTGCGTAGAGCTCTTCATTGACTCGTGTACAAACAAGATCGTTTTGCATCTTAACTTCACCACGTAACCCCTGGACCACAAATCACAATATACGACTGGCACACCATGTGCAAGATGCTATATATTCAAGTGTACATGTGTACAAACATACATCTTCTTGTTCACATATGGATGATGAGTGTTGACATACAAAGCAATCAAATAAAAATGCTTCTCTTTGGAAATGATAGGGAGGCTTTCTAAGTTTACCTATTTCACTCCTTTATTTTTATATTTTTATCATAATACTGTGACGCCTCATCCCGATGTTGAACATAATGTCTCATCCTAAAATGTGTAACGTAACCCTTTGGTCTTCAAAAGTTGCTTAACTATGGAAACAAAACAAATTGTTAGATTAATTCACTAAGTAAACACTAATTCAAGGGTTTAAAGCTTAACGAAGTAAATAGAATGAAATCTCTAATGCTCATGTTCCAACTAGTAAATAGAATGAAGTCTCTAATACACATGTTCCAACTCCTAGTAGCTTTCAATAAAATATATCGAACTATAAATACAAATCACAAATTTTTAGTTAGTGTTTGGTATGTAAGAACGAGAGGCGGAATGAAATGAATCATTGTGAGGAAATAAATAAAATGGTGTTTTGTTGGTCAATGGAATGGAATCCCGTTATACAACGCATTTCACTCCATCCACTGCCTTTTTTTTCATTTCATTCCCTTTTTTAACCTTCATTAACAAGTAACAACACCACAAGTCCACAACCCACCGCGGCCCTCGTCACCCACCACTATCACCTCCACACACAAATACTGCCATTGATGCCAACCACCGTCACCCACTTGGTCACGTCCACCACCCACCAGCTTCACCACCATCCGCCGTCGCCCCCACCACCACCACCGACGAGCACCACCGTCACCAAACACTACATAGAATGGTAATGATCTATTCCATTACCCATCCACTCCGTTACTTCGTCCATTCTATTCCCCCCACCATTCCATTACCCCATATCAAAATGACCCTTTAGTTTCGCGTTTTCCTATCAAATAACACATCCATATCCAAATAGATACAAAGAAAAGGGGCTGGTCCATTGGCAAAGGCAAAGCCTTTAAAACACCTAGGTTGGGAATGGGAAGCAGTGGCGGACTTAGTGTACAAATAGGGGTAGCACGGGCTACCCCTCAACCTTGTCTCCGTAGTGTAAAAATACCTCTTAACTCCATTTCCGTAGTGTAAAAATACCTCTCAACTCCGTTTCTATTATATAAAGGATACCCCTGATCCTAAAAAAAAAAAATTAGGATACCCCTAACTTTTTGGGCTAGTTCCGCCACTGATGGGAAGGTCTTGGGTTCAAGTCCCACAGACGACAAGGGATTAAAGAAATTAACCTTTCAAAAAAAAAAAAACAACCATATGTTTGGGTTATGTATAGCGTGTACAAACAAAATATCCAAAATAGATATGCATAGTGTCAGACATATAATAGATTGTATCTCGTGTCACAATGGTACACTAAATTTTTAACCCCAATGCATGCCAAACTTGTAAGGCATGTGTGACACTACACCGTTCGACCACCAAAATAATCATATCATATCCTATGATTCATTAATGTGCCTCTCAAATAGATTACATGCTCGTGCGTAGTCAACAATATCATAACAAAGTGAAGATGTTGTGAATTGATCACACTTCCATGGATGGTGTCAAGTCGTTAGAGCGATAATGACATGCATGTGGTACCTCTGTAGGCGGTTGTCTCTGAAATCCTCTCATGTCAATGAATCTAGTGTTCTACGCCGCATGAGTGAACATATAATCGAACATCATACCCAGACTATGTTTACCATGCATAGAGACCCTAATATAAATGAAATCAGACATGGCACACAATCAGTTTTATAAAGTTTCCAAACGTATATATAAAACAATATTTTTCTTGAAAGTTTTTTTGAAATAGTTCAATAACACGTCAACACACAACACTTTAGCTCAACAAAAAGAAACAGATCATACGAATACGAATGAGTCATAGATTATATTGAGTAATCATATCAAATTTTAAAGGTATCATAATATCTAGCAAAACACATAAAAGCAACGTTAAACATGAGTACCTAAATGAGGGCCTAAAACTCCTAATGTCCCAAAGATCCATCAGCGTGTTTAACGGAATCTACAATCAGTAATTTCAACTTTAAATTAGACTGGAGCTTAGTCTCATTTATAAGATTATCTTGAATTAATTTTAAGGCTCTATAGTTGACTCAAGTTCGTTTAAGCTTGACTTAATCCAAGTGTTAGAAACTAATATTGAGTAGATTATAAGCGATTTAGCTGGTTTACACTTTTTGATAAAAGCAAAATAATGTTGGCAGACCTGGGCCTAGCACTGGCACAATAAAATGAGGCCCATTTTGTTTTATTTTTGCATTTTATCAAGCCTATTTCTCAATAGAACTGTGGTAACAATTGATATTCAGGAGTTCTACTTCAGCTGATCATCGTCTTTGATGTTTGTCAACCATTCTATTCTTAAAATTTTTTTATTGAAGCATCAAGTCATTTACCATTTGATTGCTACAGTTTCTACGTGAGAATTTCTTTTACTTTAATTTGATAACTATAAGATGAATTTTAAATATATTATTATATATATATATATCAATCGATAAAAGGGGTTTGCGCCAGTCAACTTTCTTCTGTTTTCGTTTTTGCCACCAAAGTTTTGTTGTTTTATCTGCTTTCTATAATACGCCGCCTTGCACTAATACTCCCCTGCCTTTTGTTGTTCTCAACCTCTCCTGCACAAATCACTGGTCAGTTTGTAGGGTTTGGTGGCCACCCTCACATTTCAATGGATTCTGACGTGGCCGGCGATGCATAAACTTCCTGATGCACAATCCATTTACTTTGGTTTCGGTGTTGGCAGCCCAATAAACCAGGAAGGATTTCCCTCTGTTTTATCCAACTTTGTTATAAGGCGGTCATCACAATTTCCGACGACGGAAAACGCCGTTTGCCAA
Source organism: Helianthus tuberosus (assembly GCA_030545235.1). Taxonomy (NCBI): domain Eukaryota; kingdom Viridiplantae; phylum Streptophyta; class Magnoliopsida; order Asterales; family Asteraceae; genus Helianthus; species Helianthus tuberosus. The sequence goes on from JARYGA010056384.1 coordinate 10,184, forward strand.
TCGATGTTCTGGTAAATAACGTTTTCATCTGAAATAACATCATTACCTAGGTGATGTAGGTATGAATACGAAAAACACCTTCGCTAACATAGTAGAGGGCTAGAGGCGGTGGTACGGTAGCGCTAGCACCGTCACGGTGGCAGCGGTGGAGAGTTGTGTAAGAGAGAAAGGGAGCTGCTACTGAAAGAATGTGTCGTTCTATTAAAATTGAAAAATCTAAAAATTGAAACCTAAAGCTGTGAAAAAGGTTTTTGAAAATTGGAAGTAACCTCATCAAAAAGTTTTAACTTTCATATGATTATGTTAATGTAAAAAATAATAAAATTTACTTTCTTATAGTAAAATCATAATGTTGTTGCATATCTTAGTTTTAAAACAATCTCTTTAACGCTATTAAATGTGTTAGCTTACTCGGTTGTCACGTAAAAACCTTTATACAATTTGAATTTTGAAAGATTATTTGTTACATGATAAAGTGGTTGTTAAATCGACAAAATAACAAAAACAAGCTTTTTGATCACATCACGACTCATTTTTTAGTTGTTATACTAATTGTCGATACCATATTAATAACATAATAGACCGAAACAATACCGATCGAATTCTCGCGCAACGTGCGAGAATCTCACTAGTTAGACTTAAAGTGCCATTTACATCTATGTGTTTTTGCTACTTCAGACCAAATTTAAAAAATGTATCAATTGTCTCTTTGACATTCTTAAAACGTGTCATTTAAGTCCAAAAAACTAACCCAGTTAAAAGAGTTAGTTAACTCAATTAGCCAGAGACGTAAATGGCACATAAACCCTTGGGACGTAAATGACAGATCACTCCTATATATATTTTTTATTTTTTAAACTTCTTTATTATTATTATTATTATTAGGGGTATTGGATTTTAATAATCCCAAGTTTCACTAATTGGCCGGTAATAATCCCAACTTCAAAAATTGCCTACAACAGTCCCAACTTGTAAGATTTTGGCCACCAATGATCCTTGACTAACTGGGTTATAACCTTGTTGGGCTGGTGACCTGCAACTTATTCCGGCGACCCGTTTTACCCCTGAAACCACCAAACGAGACCACCACCAATTATCTCCGACCTCCTGTAATCTTCTCCGCTTCTCAAAAGTTTAAAATTTCCACCATCTACGCAACTCCGGTGACCTGCAACTTATTCCGACGACCTTCTTTACCCCTGAAACCACCAAAGGAGACCACCACTTGTCATCTCCAACCTCTAGTGACCTTCTCCGCCGCTCAAAACTTCAAAAAACTAACTGGGTTATAACCCAGTTAGACAAGGATCATTGGTGGCCAAAATCTTACAAGTTGGGACTGTTGTAGGCAATTTTTGAAGTTGGGATTATTACCGGTCAATTAGTGAAACTTGGGATTATTAAAATCCAATACCCCTTATTATTATTATTATTATTATTATTATTATTATACACACAGCTAAAAACCTGATATGTTACGTGATTAACAGTGTCTAAAGGTGAATAATAACTGAATCGTTAACCGAAATCGAACCGAAATCAACCAAAAACTGAATTAACTGAAAATTGACTAACGTAAACCCGAATTAACAAAAAACGGCTATTGATTTTTTTGTACCCTCATTTAACCGAATTAACTGAACCGAACCATTCATATTTTCATATATTTCTAGCTTTTACACCTTGAGTTCATGTATTTCATATTTATACCCCCCATTTTATGTATTTATATATCTATTTAACTATACATATACTTCATGTATTTATACCTAGATTTCATGTATTTCTAATCAAAAGTTGTAGTCAAAGTTTGGTTTTGGCTATTAACCGAAATTAAATGAATCAAACCAAAAAACCAAACCGATTAACTGAAAACGAATAAAAAAGACTTATCGATGACCTCGATTTCGGTTGAGGATAGCAATCTAATTAACTGAACAATGCACACCGTGGCAATGTCTGTGTTTCCCGCCGCATCGCACTCGCACCTATCGGTTTTTAACCATAACTGGTTATCGGTGAGCAATGACTAAATTTTAACCTAAACCAAACGGAAAACAAACGAAACCGAACCAAAATCAACCATGGGATACTATGATCATATGCCTAAACTTACCTAAATGAGTAATTGCATGACAACGTGATTCAGTGACTATGTGTTAGACTACGTGTAGAAATTCATAAATTAAACTAATTGAAACGGTAAACATATCAGGACGAGATTGACATTCCTAATAACCTTTCAAGTTTACTACCGAGCAAACTAAGGTGAGTTCACAACCTTTTCCAAAAGCATGCGTCCCTGGTTTGGGACAACACTTTTTACGGTAGCCCTGGTTGGGGCTACATGCGCGTTCCTTGTGAGAACCACTGAAACATACTATCCACCGTAGGTGGAAGAGTACACTAGGACTAAACGAAAACTCTATCTTGAAAGTCCCTACATTTTACCGATTAGATTGTCGGGTGGGCATACGCATGGTATTAGTTGATAGCGCTATTAGGTTTGACAAACCTCACACCGTGTTGAAGGTCGGGCGTGAACTTCTAGCCTTCACTCTTGCATTAATGTTGATAGACATTAATGAGGGCACAAACGAAACGTTAGCATTCGGTACACAATTTAGTCATGTGATTGTAACATCCTGAAAACGGGTTTGGTAATCAAACCACGTTAATACTAAAAGACGGGTAAAGTACCGCAAGTGGTAAAAGTAACCCGGTAAAAACTAGGATTTAAATGAATAAGCCTAGTATTAAATAAAAGTGGAACAAATCCTTTCGAGGAAAATAAAGTGGATAAATGGCCCGAATTAACGGGGCTTCAAATAAACCCAGTCATAAACTTCCCCGAACCCACTAAATTAACTAGGGATGTTTAACCCGGTTAATAAGAAGGAATATGGATTAGAAATAAGTAGGTTGTAACCTACTTAATCATTAACCAAACATGAGGGACCAAAGTTAGATAATTGGAAAAGTTTATTTATTGAAAACAAAATAAAACACACACACACTAAGTGTGTGCGTGTTCTAGATCGACTAGGAGAGCTCCATGGAGGCTCAAACCCTAAAACTCAACAAAATCTTCAAATTGGAGGATCAATCGAAGGCCAAATTCAAAATTGAATACATATAAACGATCTCCAAGTCAAGGGGATCGTAAGGTATGTCGAATTTCTAACATTCATGAAGTTGTGAAAATTTATTAACTTTGCATGATGTGATCTATATATGAATTGTAGAGGTTATGACTGAATTTGAGATGTATGATTGCTTAGGAACAAGCCCTAAGTGAAGATTTAGAATAAATTGCTATGATTTAGGTTTTTGGTTGAATTACCACACCTAGCTAAGTGGGTTTTGATAATATGATGAAGTTAAGGTTACATTTATGCTTAGAATCATCATATTGAATAATGAAATCAAGATACTTGAACAAATTGTAAGTTTGAGTAATTGTTCATACATGACTTGAAAAGGGGTTTTTGTATGATATGAAAAAGTTGATATTAAAATCATGTTATAGATGCAAGAAATCATATTACCTACTAGTTGTGTGCAAAAACTTAAATTGTTAAGAGTTCGGATGAAAATGTCTAAGTGAGTTCAATGAACCAAATGTGCATTTGAATATGTCAATAGGCACTTTGACTTTTAAAAAGTCAAAATGACCAAAGATATGATCGAATGATAAATTCGACATAAAACCCGTAGGATGGAATAGTCGTAAATGATTATGACTAATCTAACCGTCTTACGAATTGTGATGATGATAGTTTGACACTAGACAAGTTAGATGAAGGCTTGGGAAAGAAGCGGGTCAAACGGATCGAGTACGCGAAAAAAGAGCATAATCGGATGCAAGGTAAGTACAACTTACACCTTTTCGAAGAATACGTGTTTATTCTATAAGTTATGAATACAATAAAGATAATATTCGAAATATGGTTTCCGACGCGAAAAGACATGGGTCGGAACTAATATAAATGATAGAAACCATGTTTAATGGTAAAAGGGGTGAAACAGTAAATTAGTCATGAAAAGACTAAGATAAAAATGGGTTTTCGAATGGCTACTTATAAGTAAGCCTAAACGAATGAAAAAGGGGAAACGATGATTTAGTCACGAACGAGTAGATAAAAGTTGAAATATAAAACGACACCAAGTGACATAAGACATGTCGGGCTAAACGCGTAAAAAAAGGGTTTAAGAGACATAGCTAAATAGGTGAGAAATCTGAATTAAGTTATTTAATGAAATGGTAATTAAATACCATTCCAATATAAGCACAAAATGTTTAGTCGTTTGACATAAACGGGTCAAATGGTAATGTAGATACAATTTGACAAATAATGACTAATAAGTGCTGTTGAGTCTTATGTGCACAGGATAAAACGGTTGTGATTTAGCGGTGCTATGAATTAGCATATTATGGACGCAAGGTATTAAAACGGGTCAATATGTTGATCCGAGTCAGGTACGTATATTTTGTATTGTAGTTAGAAGCGATATTTTGGTCAACTATTAGCGAAAGTCATTCGTCGCAAAATGAAGGACTAAAATTGACCAAAAAGCCCTTGAGGGGTAAATAGGGCAAACAACCTTTAAGAGTTGTTTAGAGATAAGCGTTTTGTTAAATTGAGTCCTAGGGATACGTATAAAAATTGGAGATAGGATGTAAACTAAAAGAAGCGTGATTTAAAGCTTGAAAATGTTAAATACCCTTAACGGGTCAAAACAAGTATATATGCAAAACGGGTTAAGATTGCATAAGAAACCCGTAATTTGAACCTTGAAAATTAGTAAACTGATATAACATGATGTCCATGGTATTTTTAAGGTAATAAACAAGTTTGTTTGATAAAATCAAGAACGGGGTCATAATTGAATTTCAAGCCGAGAGCTTGAAATCTAAAATTTTGCGAATTCAGATGTTGGATTTTTATTCCATGATATGGAGAAACTAATTACGAACGTGCAGGAAAAAGAATCGCGTAAAACGAACATCTAGATCAATAGTTATGCCCATTTAAAGTTTGATTTTTGGAAAAACTGGTGCTGGGCAAAAGTGCAGGACCAGAACCTGCATCTGCTGGAAAAACACATCCCCCGCGTCACGCGACAGATGTCATGTATTCTGTCGCGACACGCGACAGGTGGTCGCGGCCCGCGTAAGATGAAGGCCTCTCGGTCGCGCCTCGCGAGAGACCTAAAAAGCTGCGAAAATTGTTTTTCTTGTTCGTTTCAATATTCGGACTTGATTAGTCACTTATAAACTGCGAATGACTAATTTATTTCATGGTTCATGAAATGTAGGTATATCCATGGATATCGAATGACGATTAAGCTAATCGAGGAACCGAACACGATCAAGATATAAGCTTCCGCACACCGTTTCGTTGTTACTTTTAAATGACGAACTTAATTACATTATGTTGTAGACTTTTAAATTGTAAGGGTGTTAGGAGTGGTTAAACACTTGAGAGTGGTAAACTAAAAAATCAACCAATCAGAGTGCGCCACGTCAATCAGTGAAAAGTGTTTAAACTTTGGTGAAAAGTGTTGGCAATGGTTTAGACATTTGGTGAAGTGGTAAACTTTTTAAATAAAAAAAAGGAAAAATGTGTGATTGGTTGAGATGGCATAGACCCCACCACACACCCCCCCTCTCTCTCTCCTTCACTCCCTTCGCCGAATCGGTTATGCTTCATCGAATCAAACTCCATTTCGTCAAACATTCATGCGGCAAGGGGCTCGACATTGGTTGCCGATTGATGAAAGATCGGTGCCGGGTGGGTTTGCCGCCCCCACTCCGGACACCCTTAAAGTTTTAATTAACCGCTATTTTTTTAATGTATATGTAATCATAATTACATGTTCATTTTCGTATTTTAAACGAAAACCGCATAAAAATAGTAAGGGTGTTACAGTGATGAGGGTTAGCTACCCGAGTCATACATAAACCAAAACTTTTGTCAACTTTACTTTTTCTAAACTAAATTTTGTGGATTTGCCAACTTTATTGTTAACACGTAGTTGCATGCTTTGCAAGTCAGTAGGTACAGCTATGGACGGGCGTTGCAATCGGATGGGGTGGGTGGTTCGTTAAAACTTTGTTTTTGAACATTTATTAAACTTGTGGTTTTTAAGTTCTTGATGGGTTTTACTTTATTTTTTCGTTGCAACATAAACTGTGTTTTGGACAACTAAACTTTATCGCTAATCATGTTATTAGTAAAGTTTTATGATTTTAAATAATAGGTTCAACATGATTAGTGGCTAGATCTTGTTCAGTCACACGTCTTGCGGTAAAACTCCGCATGTGGAAATGAGGGTGTGACAAGTGATAGTTATAGATAAGTTTTTTTTACGTATTCTTTAGGTTCAAATATTATTTATATATTTTCTAACTGAATTCATTTGATTTCTGTACAAATTTCATAATGTTATAAAAATTCTGAAGGTTATGTTTTTCTTTTATATTCCTACTAAAGAAAATTCAATTCATTCATTCATGATTTATTATTATTATTATTATTATTATTATTATTATTATTATTATTATTATTATTATTATTATTATATGTGGTTATATACCTAGGATGTTACGCAAATGAAACTATGGGGGTGTTTGTTTTTTTTAAAAGCTTTTCAGGACCTCTTATGTCTGCCCCATGCAGACACACGCAGACGTTTGAGTCTGCAATGTGTTTGTTTTCTCGAAAACCTTTCATTAAAAAAGGTATGCGCAATCTCTTTTTGGTGCAAGCATGGATCAAGGTCTTTTTGGGTCTGCAGACTATCTTCTCCTCCACAAAACCTTAGCACCTCTCCACCCTTCTCCTCCACCCCATCTTCTTAACCGCCGCCACCCACCCTCCCACCGGCGGCACCCTCCCACCGTCCGCCACCCACCTCTGTAACCGTCGCCACCTTCCGCCAACCTCCCTCTTCATTAGCCGCCGCCACCTCATCACCCTCCCTACCAGTCATCCGCCACCACGGTATCGTCATCAACAATCGCCATCATCATCAGTATATATCTAGGTAAGTTAAATTTATGTTTTTATATGTTAACTTTCAGAAATTGATGCTAGTTTTCAGATTGTGGTGTATTTTTTAGATTTTTATGTTAGTTTTTCAGAATTTTTGTGTTAATTTTGGTGTTACACATGCCTGTTATGTTGTTTGATTATGATATTCACTGTGATAAAATGGTAATTAGAATTTGTATGATATTCAGCAGCTTGCAGAAGTTAAAAAACAAATAGTCTTCTTCTGGCAGACTCAAGAGGTTTGGTCCACCTCTTCTGCTGCAGATTTCTGCATATGTGATCCGTAGACTGCAGACATTTTACCTCTGAAAAAACAAATAGCACCTATATAAAAGATAATCGGCTTATAGTCTAGCGCTGTTATGACGTTTGATAAATGTGTTCCTATAAATTATCTGCCAAACCGCATAAAATACTTTCATTATTATTAATTAACTCAATTTTAAATTTTAATTAAAGAACTTAATAATATCTTATCATAAAAACTATTTTATAATATTTTAATCTTCATTATTAACTACTAGTGGGAAGGACCGCGCGTTGCAGCGGGTGTCCCGACTAATATCAGATTCAATTATGTCTATTACGAACCACAACTGATATTCAATACATGAATTTATGTAAGTTTCGTATATTTTCTATTGTGTACCTCAACAACGGCATCAAAAGAAGATAAAAAATTTGAACTTTTACACATCCATTTTCATCGTAAAATTCTAAATCTCTACTACATTAACTTACATTGAAAGTCAACTGAAGTCTACTAAGATAAAGAATGAACAGACATATTTGACAAGATCCACAAAACGTTTCAACTCTTTAACACACTCTAAAACTCTCAAATTGATTCGATAAATAAGGTTCAGATCTCAAGCACACTGACATCCATCGAATTGATATTGACCTCAACTACACATAAAATACTTCTGATTAAGCAAAAACAAAGCATGAAAACCCATATATGATGTAAATATTAGAATATCATTAAACAGAAATATAAGTAGTTCAACAAAAATGAATGTCACCCTCAAATGCCAACCAGAACATAAAAATAACCTACAAAAGTTGAAGACAACTATAATCCAAATTGCAGATACTTTGAAAACATAATGTAGACAAAAAAACATATCACAACCTCATTCCTCTTCTCCCACTTTTTCGACGAGTGCATTGGTGTCACGTCCTCTGTCATCATCAAAACATACAACTTACTTATCAGCTACTCCTTAAACATAAACACAAGTTCTTCAAAGAACAAAAATAACAAGTACAAAAATTCGTATATAAAAAAATAAAGAATATAAGCATACCAATGCGACCAATCTTCATGCCAGAACGGGCAAGAGCTCTGAGGGTAAACTGTGCACCTGGACCGGGTGTCTTTGTCTTGTTACCTCCAGTTGCCCTTAGTTTTATGTGGAGGGCATTGATTCCAAGCTCCAGTTGTTGCAACATAAATTTGTTAGTTGTAATGTATCAAAGAAAAACAAAATGCTATGATTACCATATAGCAAGACACTAAAAGAAACAAGTAAAAACCTTGCATCTTGTTGAAACATCTTATGCAGCAAGCATAGCTGCTTATGGAGACGACTCATCTCTATCAGCCTTTACCGTCATTCCACCTAATGAAAAAAATAAAATTATAGTAGATAAATATTAAGATATAAAAACTATAAACCAAACACTCAATAGCATTTGAATCACAGTAAATATGTTGTGGAAAAAATATTTAAACTACAAACTACTAACCATTTTCGAAAAAAACAATCTGTTGAGAAAAACCCTAGACAAATAAACTTAATTCATGTTCTTTTTGTAATGGATCAGAAAACAATGTGCATGTAATTATATCTCCCAGTATGAACAAAATAAAACATTGCTCACAAAAAATTGAACATACAACACATGTTCCTAGCAGAATATATATTATATACACATGAGTGTTTTTAGCATTTACTTAAGGGTTTTAACTTCAATATCAATTACGGCTTTTGGTTTGTATGTAGATTAGTGCAAGGCTAAACTTATCAAATAATAATAGTTAATTTCCTCATCAATTCAATAAATGATGGCCTTGATGATCATTACTTATTAGTACCCATAACTTTTTGAATTATTTTTATTTATAAAGGTGTTAAAATCCCTAAAATGCCCCTAAAATGTCTTAAATTTTTTGGACAATGTGCAAGTTTACCCTCTCTAAAATAGCTTGGCCATGTTGCTTCGAAATATATATACAATGTAAAATTACTATATTGGTAGAAAACCTATTTATAGTCCATATAAATCTATTTATTATATTTATACATACTGATAAATTATGAAAATCCCAAATGTTGCATGTCTAACATTTAATTTAATCAATTAATTTCTTTAATTATTATAAAAGTTTTATTTAATTACTTAATTTAATTCAATTAATGAAAGACATAAGTGGGTATGGATTTCATGGATAAAATGTCTAGATTGCTCTCAATGTGTCTTAAAACTTTGGGCATGGCTTGCTTCATTTGTATATGGTATTACAAGATTTGTACCTAGACAAAATTACGAAAATGGTAGAAAACACAGTTCTCTTAATATAGTATTATACATATAAATATTATTTGTTTTCAAACACGATGGTAATAAAAATAAAATAAAATAAAGAACTCAGGGCATGTTTGGCTAAGCTTATTATAGTTAAAAATGACTTTTGGAAAATGACTTTTTGAAAAAGAGTTTTTAAAAAAAGTGTTTGGATTAGCTTATTGATGTAAAATGACTAAAATGGGCATTCTTTTAGATATAAGGGGGTAAAGAAGGGGTATATTAGTAATTTGTAGTTTGAAAAGTTAAAAGCTGGCCAATATTGTGACTTCTTGAAACCTCTTTTTTTCTTCTTTGCAAAAAACCATTTCTAAAAAGACTTTTGGCTTAGCCAAACACAATAACAATTTATTGACTCTTTGATAAGTCAATAAGCCAATAAGTTGTTTTGAAAAGCTTAGCCAAACATGCCCTCAAACGTCTCGAACAACCAAAGCATTCACAATATATACTCTTTTCCTTTCAAAAGTCAAACCATACTCACTCATATACATCCCTTCGCCATGGATTACAACTTCCGGCGAGTTGATACGCAAAGACAGTCCACTCACGTGTTTCCGACGTCTTCTTTCAACTACCCATATGTCTCCGATCACCCCATCACCGGTATGCGTCCACTTATTATTTTCACGTTAAAACACCCAATTAATTAATCAGTTCTACAAAACGAATACGGTTATTTGATTTATATTAATTTTTTTTATTTGGGTTTATAATTTTACAGAGGGGTTAAGGAGCGGAAGAAATGAAGTTACGAGAGATGCGATACAGCGAGAGCTGATGAAAGAGATGATACGAGAACAGATACTAACGGAGGAACTACAACGTTGCCGGTTTTTGGAATTGCGGCATCGTGAACCGGAGATTAGAAGAATTCGAATCCCGGTTCAGGAGATCTATGACGGAACCGGTGGTGGTGGTAGTGTCCCCGTCCGGCCGAGACCTTTATTTGGTGAGTGGGAAACCCCATGTTTTGATCGATCAATTGGTAGGTCATAAAGACACTTCAGGGCTCTGTGAAAGTGTAAAAGAATATTTTGGAATGTGAAATTTGTCTTTAAGCGAAAATATGATGATGATGTTCTAGACCCATCTTGTTTCTCCTGTTTCAACTTTATTTCTCATTTCAAACTTTTTTTATTATTATATTATATATATCAATTGTCATCCTTCTTTTGCGCCAGTCAACTTTCTAAATTTTAGATTTGCTCAAACTATCTACACACCAAGAGTGTAGATAGCCAACTTAAAAAGGTGTTTTTTGTCCTATGTGCATGCCTTGCAGTGTCGAGCTGTGACCAAAGCGTGGCGTTTTGGTCCGGTCAACCAGACAAAGACTGACGGGTCTGTTGACCGGACCAAAACGCCGAGCTTTGGCCGCGTTTTGGTCCTGTCAACCAGACCGGGTGTCAGTCTTTTGTCTGGTTGACATGACCAAAACGCGACCAAAGCTCGGCGTTTTGGTCCGGTCAACAGACCCGTTAGTCTTTGTCTAGTTGACCGGACCAAAACGCCGTGCTTTGGCCACAGCTCGACACTGCAGAGTGTGCATATAAGACAAAAAACAACTTTTTGATGTGCAAATAGGTCCACCCTTTAGATTTCACCACTACAATTTGTTTTCTTTGATTTCCCACTCAACACATATTTATTAGAAATATGCTTTTACTTTTTGTTGCTTTTTTTATTATATTATTTTTTTTTTTGGAAGGTGACTTTCTATGTACTGGACCAGTGGTCACCGGGTTCATGTCGAAGACAATCCCCCGTCAGCCCCGCGCCTGCGGACGCGATGTTCGATTGGGCCCCGGCCGCCGCGTAAGCTGACTTTCGCCCGGAAACCATACTGCCCCCACACGAGAGACTCGCTGGGGTAACAGCTGGGTAAAACCGGGTTGCCCTCAAGACCGCACCATGCCTCGGTAGGATACGATCCATCATTGGGACGTCCCCCCCTAAGACCACGAGTGGGAGTCGAACCAGTGACCTACAAGGAGGGCCGACCGACTTAACCCAAGTGGGAATACCCACTGGGCCACGAGGGGAGGATATTTTTTATTATATTATTTACTTATTTTTCTTAACTGTCCTAATAAATGTTGTAAATATTTTTCTTAACTGTTCTAATAAACTTTGTAAATAACTTTCTAAATACTTTTTAATCGAGTTTTACGTCTTTATTTTTATTTACGTGTCGATATAAATTTAAGTTGATTTACATTTTGATATGATTTTTTTGTGCTTATTTGCGATTTTGCCCCCGGTATAAAATTCGTTTTAATATTTTTTTATAAGACTATGGTAGCGTTTTGTTTTAATTGGTTGGCTCGATTTAATTTTTATTCGTCATGCCAAGCGGTAGTTTTTCCATCGTTTTAATTTTTTAGCAAAAGTATGGTAGTATTTTGTTTTACTTTGTTTAGTCTATGTAATTTTTTTTTTGAGATTGTGTTATGAGTAGTATGTACAAGTAACTAAAACACAGACGTAAATGCTATGAGAGAAATATTCGGCTTAATGCCCCGCAACGCGAGCGGACAAAACCTAGTTTACAATAAAAACAGAACTAGAATAGTTATATTATTATAGGAATTATACAACTTTATAATATTTGCACAAATATACACAAGTGAATTATTTTTATACATACACCATTTACATTACTTAGTTATTATTTTTCTTTATCGGGAAGCAATAAAAGTAGGTGATCATTTACTTTCTGTACAACTTCGTTCGCAGCTAGTATTACTCTATTATGAAAATATTCAGATTTTTTAAAATATTGAAGAATAACAGCAGTGGTATGGTATTTTATAGCATGTTAATATAAAAGGTAAACCACTATGCTTTGGTAAAGTTAAAATTGTTATTAGCGGTGATGTTTATAGATTGCCATTTAGATGAAAATGGATTGCTTGAGATTAACAAACAGAACTAGAATAGTTATATTATTAATGTTTAGGGAGTACACTATGGTCTCAGGAGGTTAACGGGACCACACGTATAGTTGTCAATAGTGGCCGTTATGTCAACTAGCATAGCGTATAAATCGAAGGTTGCTACATGGACCTTAATTAGGTAATCTTGTTAAATAATCTCATTTTTTATATAAATAGCAATTAAATATATATATAAATTATAAAATAGCTAGATTTTAGGTTTTTGTTAAATATACATATAAAATATAAAATAGCGTATATACCATGGTTATTTTGATATAATATACATAGAATTTTTTTGGTGTATCGCTATTTATAAAATAGCGCTGGTTATTTATCGTTATTGCTATTTGTTGCTATTCGTTATTAACAACTATGAACACACGGGAGCACCACCCTCTCCCGTTTGGGGAAGATGAGATCTTTCAAAATTGGGAAGCCCTACAAGATTTGGCGAGATTCGGGGCTGAAACGAAGAAAAAACCAAGTGGATTCGTTAAGGTTGATTCGGGGTTGTGCTGTGAAGGTTGATTCGGGGTTGTGCTGGAACACCATTTCGTCCAAATCGGGACGAAATGCTTACTAGTTCTTGAAACATACCTCGCTCTCTTATACATTTGGTTTTTTTGAGTTTCACCTTACAAATTTACTTTAACTGTTATATTATTTTACAGTTATCAAGCTACAAGAAGTAACAAAAAGACATGGAGTCATGTCTCTTCACAGGAATTGCAACATTTGACACATTGTTATGACGAATTTAACGAATCCAACAAATCTCTATAAACTTAGTGTATCAAAATTAGTTGCAATAGTAAATCAAATGTGAAAAGTTGAATACACCTTTGTACATCAAAAATGGCGAACCAGTATATACTTGCGTCAAAACACACTACAAGAGTGAATTAAATACGCAAAGTTGAGTGCATCGTACTAATTGTTTTGATGCACAAAGGTTTATAAACGAACTTAAGGAACATGAATGGGGCTTGTTTGTGTTCATTCGTCTAAATTCAACCAAACAAACGATTGATCATACACGAAGAGCATTACAAAAACAATCCTTTCTGTTTTTCATGAAACCCCAATTCATAGGTATGGACAGGTGATCGGTGATCCAACATGTTCCTTCTCGAAATTGTATGCACGAGCAATTTTCACAAATTGCCGGTTGGTCTTCAATGGGTGAAGTGGGACCTATGATTTAAAAAAAAAACACAGAATTATTCTATCGTTAGATATTTAAATAAAGGGTTATTAGATTTTATCACCCCAAACTATTGACTATTGGCCGCTGCCACCCCCAACTATCACTTTGACGACCGTTACCCCAAACTTAACACTTAGTGTGTTCTCTCACCACGTCGTTAACTGATCACTAACTTTTGATCCTATTACTATACTTTTTGGTAAGGTTGGCAAATCGTGTCTTAACAGGTTTAACAGGTTTCTGACGGCGCGCACAACATAAGTTTCAAACATGATTACGACTCGTTTAACTACTTTCTACCTCATGTTTATAAAACATTTTTATGTTTTATGTACAAAGATGAATAAATGATAGATCATAACATTGTAATTTTAATTATTTTAAAAATTAAAAAAGTCAAAGGGTGTATTTTTCAGTCAAACAGGTCTAATCGTGTCTTAACAGGTACCCAATTGCCAGCCCTACTTTTTGGGGTGTCATAGGGATCTTAGGAAGATTCTAGGGATCTTAAGACACCCCCAAATGTATAGTAACAAGATCAAAAGTTAGTGATCTGGTGACAGAACATACTAAGTGTTAAGTTGGGGGTGGCATGCGTCAAAGTAATAGTTGAGGGTGGCAGTGGCCAATGGCCAATAGTTAAGGATGATAAAATCTAATAACCCTTAAATAAATGACAAACAACATCTATTAATAACAAACCGAAGTTGGATCGGTTTAAAGTTTGCTTCGACCGCGTCCCTGTGGGCGACTTGACCTATGACGATCGAGTGGAGATCGCGAAGATCGAGTATAGATACGATGGGAATTCGGATTTTAAGTGGGTTTCCCGCTTTAATATTTACCGAACTTTGTAAATTTTTTTAGGATTTAGTAACTACTTTTTTTTTTAATTTTTTAGGATTTAATAAGTAGTTTTTTTTAATTTTTTTAGGATTTTATGTAACTTTTTTTTAAATTAATATAAGTTTGTGTTTTATTATATAAACTAGTAACATTACCCGCGCTACGCAACGGGTTTCGGTCGATATCTATTTGGGTTCCGTATAGAAACTGAAAGAAATATGCTTAAAAAATATAAAACATGTTTTACATCTACCGAAAACCATAAAATAAATTTAAATTGGACAGCGAGACAAACTGATTTAAATTAATTGTTAATGAAATGTAAACTCTATCTTAAATATAACCTTAATAAAAAAGGAACCTTAAACTAAAACACTAAATAGAAAATAGGATGAACGCACTATTCATACAACTTGCTAATTGTAATTTACGTCAAAACGTAGACAAACTTGAATTTATACTAATACATGCATAAAAATAAGTACATAAGAAAACATTTGCGACGCGTTGTAGCGGTGTCAGAACGTAAAGTGAATTGAATTTATACCGTCTAGCGGAAACATATTATATTTGACCCAACTCGTTTCCGAACAAATTTTACGTCAAAACGTAGAACAACTGAAAACATACATAAAAATAAGCAAGAAAATTTATTATATTTGACTCGACTCATTTTCAGAAGAAAAAAATTTGCATTAAAACGTAGACCAACTTAGAAACATGTATAATAATAAGTAAAAAAAATATTATATTTGAAATAACTCATCTTAGAGAAAAAATTACGTCTAAACGTAAATTAATTTGAATTTATACCAACATATATATAAAATAAACACGTGTAAAACTCGATTAAAAAGTTAACAGGTTGTAAGTGTTAACGCTGAAAATTGAAAGGTAAAATTATACAAAAACAAAAAAAATCAAAAAGCAAAACAAAAAAGACAAAAGACACATACATACACAAAAAAAAAACAAAAAAAAACAAAAAAAAAAACAAGTTACTATACAACACCTTTGTAAATGTAAGGATATAGAATGTCAACTATATAAAAAATATAAAAACAAATTCACATGTCACCCCACGCCGGCCTGGACACACCGCTTCAACACCCCATTTTTTGGGGTGGTCTGGTGAAGCCCATACTCACCACGTGTCACACCCCAACCGATGGCGGAAACATCGGGGCGTGGCACTGAGCGAAACAGATTGTCCAGAAGTTTCCATAACAACTATAATTACCAAATATTTATAGCAACATGTCCCATACCATGTCATAAAAGATAATATAATTATTACAGGCAAAATCTAGTCAAGTAGTTCTGTTCCGACAACCCAGATTTACAAATAGATAATTTGTTTATTGGTTTCTAGGACTTCGTCCCTAGCCTCAATTTCATCACCAGCACACAAAGCATGTAAACATCCTATGCAAACAGAATGAAATGAGGCATGTTAGTTATCGACATGAACCCATCGATACCAATGACTACGGGTTGACTGCCCAAGGCAGTTCGCGATACATACTCACCACTGTGAGCCATGTAACTAATTGTCCTTAGCAACCCCTGAGTGAACAGGTGCTGAGTCCAAACTAATAGTACTACCGTCACTAAGGCAGGTAGACAACATTCCATGTGTAAACATAACAAACAAGCATTCATTTAGTCACGTAATACATGCGATAACGGTTAGCGTTAAAGTATGAGTAGTGTGTTTGATGTGATTTAGAATAAGTAACATATGTAACACCCAAAAGTGCGTAAAGCAAAAAGGTTCGAGTATACTCACAGTGATTGGTGGATTGAAGGGGTCGCTTAGAGCGTAAATTAGCCTGAACAGATTGATAGCATAACGATAAGTGACACGTAAAATGAAACGAGAGACAGTGGGTCGAACAGCAGTCTGATCGGTTAGCCGGTCGCTCGGGTGACAGTCTGCTCGAATAGTCATCCGATCGGGTGACCTTTCGAGTGGATTGTTTCTTCCATTGGGAAGGATGTGTTTGTGTATGATGGTTTGACTTTTGAAGTTTTCGTTGTAGCATTTTGAAAACTTAGGAGTATCCCTACCGTTCAGGTCGTTCGATCGGACGATTGTTCGATCGGTGAGCAACCCGATCGGTTAGACACTTTAGTGGGAACCAGTTCTCAGCAGTTTGTCACTCAATCGGATGGTAGTTCGATCGGGTGGCAACTCGGGTGCATTGAACACGTTGAAAATTGTTTAAGTATTGAAGTCTGATCATTACATGGTTAAGTGGTAGTCCGATTGGGTGGTAATCCGATCGGGCAGCACTTCGTCCAATGTTCATCCCTCAAAGTTTGAAAATTAAGAGTTGAGTGTGGGGCCAGGGTGCAAGTCGATCGGGTGACCACCCGATCGGGTGACAATCCGATCGAACCTCAGTCAGATCGGGCGGCACTCCGCTTTGGTGTCCCGATCTTCTTTTCCCTTGGTCATTTGATAACTTGTCGTTTTATCGAGATGTTTTGATAACGTATTAAGCAACAGAAACCTCGTCAATACTTGGCACTTCTGATCGGACAGAATCACCCAAATTCGACCAGTTAACTGTTCGAGAAGCTGTTCCATGTTTAACCCGAAATCGGTAGTCTCGTGGATAAAATTTCAGATCTTGAACCAACGCAACCACATGAATGAGTAGAAAGTTGGTACAAGCTCCGATTCTATCGGTTTTGAGTGCATTGAGTGTAAAAGAGTTGAAAGAAAGTTGGAAAACTATCTTTCAATCATTTTTCACTTGAATCTGGTTAGATCTTTGAAAGATCTTTATTAATTGTTGTGGAAATCATTCAGATCTAAGTTGTTCTTGGTGGATCGAAGTCAAAACATGAAGTTCTCAAGAACACCATGATGACATCACCCTAGAACACCTCAAATCTAGTGATTTCTCGGTTAAAAGTTAAGATTTAAAATATAGAAAGGTGTAGGAGTGCGTGTAGATCAAGGAAGTACAAAGATTAGGTTGAAATCTGTTACGCCCTAACACATTCTTACCCTTAATTTGCAGCGGAAAGTACATACCTAAAATTTCTTTCATGATATTCTTTCTTTCACTTAAATACATTAATCCCTTTTTATAAATTAATCAAAAACTAACATACTTATATCAAATTAAGTGACCGCATACACACCCACGTACAATCCATGTCTTGACTCGATCTTCAACCGCGTACACTTCTTGATGAAACATCCATAAACTTATACAGCCTGCAGTCACCACATTCAATCACATCATTAGCAAACGGTGACAACATACAAAATCTTAATATATGCATAATAAGGCGTCAACATATCATGTTTTCTCTATTACTAGCCCCTTTATCCATCCATTCGATCACTCGCATTGGATTGTGGAGTCAACCTTCACCTCCATTGTTAACATGCCTATACTTCACATTAATTCTCAATAGAAAAACGGTTAGTATCATTAGCTTCCCTTCATATGAACATGTCCTCGAATACACATAACTCATCTGATTCATTCAAACATATAATTAAATACCCACTCAAGCATGTATTCACTTTCTATTCATACACGTACTTACAATTTACATCCTACATGTATAACTCCTTAATTCATCTTTTTACATAATTCATTATGTAAGTTCCCTTTCTTACCCAAACTTAATCGAATCTCTTTCTTAACCATTTCCGACCCATTTCCACTAAAACTTAACTTAGTAATAACATCGATTCATATCTTCTTACATTACATTCAATAATTACCATATATCATAAATACCTTACCAAACAAAGGGGTAAGTTCGGAGTTCACTTACCTCGTGCGTCCGAGTTCAAGCATAGCTTCCGTGTTTATCCTTGGCCCGTTGTCCTTCCATGCTTGTGTCCATGTTAACATGACTCATATCCGTACATGTCATCACATTCATCATAACATGATTAGCATACATGAGCATACATACCTTTTAATAAAGGTTTCTTGCCATATCATCTTATCAAACTAATTTCCCACTTGTAATCCATTCAAAACACATTCCTTATACAAATCTATTATCTAATACATCATCATCACACTCTACATACATTTATTCATTATTAGCATACAATCTCACTTATCATTTTCTCCTAAGCATTTCATCAAACACTTGGTGCGCATATCACTTTCTAAGCATAATGTACAAGTACTTTAAGCATGTACTTCCCTATTTCATCTTATGAACCATCACATTCAAGCAAAATCTCATAATCATAAATTCCACATCAAGTTTATCTATCTCAGTCTATCATATAACACCTTATACATCACAAGATCACACTATAACATCTACAAGTTCATCATGATCATCATCTTCACACTCATGCAATGGGTTTCATTCTAAATCAGCCAATTACTTGAAATTATTCATAACACAAGTTCTATTTGGTGTATCTAACACCTCTACATGCTTAATTTCATACAAATTCATGGATTGATCATAACCCACTTCACACAAGATCATCAAATCTAAGTTTTAAGACATACCTTATGATCCCCTTGTGAAGGTTATCGTTAATTCATGTTCAGTTGTGAATTTGGGCTTCATTTAGCCTTTCAATTTGGAGAATTTGATGAAGTTTAGGGTTTTGACTCCATGGGAGCCTTCCCTGCTCGTTGATGAACACACACACGATGTGTGTGTATGTGTGTGTGTTGTTTTCTTTTAATAAAACAACTTTCAAGTTGTTCACTTTGGTCCCTCATGTTTCGTTTTAATTAAATAAGGCTACAACCCTTCGTTTAATACCAACGATACTAATATTCAACTAGGTTAATTATTCCTAGTTAATATTCATTTACGGGTTCACTTTTACCCCTAACGGTATTTTTACCCGTTCCTTTATATTAACCGGGTTTAAATTACCAAACCCATTTTTGGGGTGTTACAAAATCTTACCGAAATTGTGAGAAATCGTAGAAAAGGTGAGCAAGAAGTGCTGGTCGGACGAGAGATGCCAAAATGGGCTGGCCAATCGAGTGGCAGCCTGGTCGAACGACTGGCAAGCTCGATCGATCGACTGGTCACTTGGTCGATCAGTCACTTGGTTTGAGTGTTCGTTGCGACGAGTTTTGCCGTTTCGATTTCGATTGCGAGTGTTGCGATGCGATAGAGTTTCCTAGTCAAATTACTTTTAATCCCAACCACTATATCTAACATACAATCATCCTACTTTTCCTGCGTTTAGCGTTTGCGATTCGATTGCGATTGAGTTTCGATTGCGTTTCGATTGTTCACCCCATAAACATAATTAAACATGCACAAGTAACACATAAATGGCACACACACATATATAAAACGATAACCAAAGCGCGTAAGTTCGAGTTGCGAGTGCGATTACGATAAGCGATAAACATGCGATAAGTAGCGATTAAACCTCGATTATTAATAACTACTCCACATAATACAACTAACGCGAGAAAATAGAATAGATCTCTGTAAGTCAAAGAAGTCAAAACAGTCAAACTTAACTTTGATCTTGACTTTCAAAACACGGGGTGTTACAGCCTCCCATTCTTAAGGGAATTTCGTCCCGAAATTAGGCCGAAGCCGTAACAAACAACTGCGGGTACTTCGCCTTCATGTCACTCTCGAGTTCCCAAGTGAACTCTGCGCCTCGTTTGCCTTCCCAGCGAACCTTCACAATGGGAATGCGTGAGCGTCTGAGCTGCTTGGTTTGTCGATCCACGATATCGACAGGCTTTTCCACGAAGTGTAATGTTTCGTTCACTTGTAAATCTTCTAGAGGAACGTGTAAATCATGCTCAGCTAGGCACTTCCTGAGGTTTGAGACGTGGAAAGTCGGGTGAACGTTACTAAGTTCCTCCGGTAGTTCGAGTCTGTAGGCCACCTTGCCAATTCTTTCCAGAATCTTAAAGGGTCCAACGTATCGAGGCGCGAGCTTTCCTATCTTGCCGAATCGGACCACACCCTTCCAAGGTGAAACCTTTAGGAGTACGTAGTCACCAACGTCAAATTCGAGGGGCTTGCGTCGTCTATCGGCGTAACTCTTCTGACAACTCGAGCTTTCATCAGATTATCTCGAATTTGGAGGATTTTTTCAGTCGTTTCTTGCAAAAGCTCAGGACCGGTTAATTGCGAATGCCCGATCTCGTGCCATACAATCGGCGATCGACATCTTCTTCCATACAATGCCTCAAATGGTGCCATTTGAATGCTGGCATGATAACTGTTATTGTACGAGAATTCGATTAAAGGTAAGTATGCATCCCAATTACAACCGAAATCTATGACACACGAACGGATCATGTCTTCAAGAGTACGAATCGTTCTTTCAGTCTGACCGTCGGTTTGGGGATGAAAAGCGGTACTTAGGTTGAGCGTAGTACCGAGGGCTGTTTGAAACGTCTCCCACAGGCACGAGGTAAACCGAGCATCACGGTCAGATATGATGTCGCGAGGCATCCCATGTCGACAAATGATCTCATCGGTGTAGATTCGGGCTAATCTTTCTACCTTGTAGTCTTCCCGTATTGGCAAAAAGTGGGCAAATTTGGTTAAGCAATCAACGACAACCCAGATGCTGTCGTGACTTGATGGCGTGCGCGGAAGTTTCGTTATGAAGTCCATAGCTATGCTTTCCCACTTCCACATAGGGATTGGGGGTTGTTCAAGCAAGCCAGAGGGTCTTTGGTGCTCAGCCTTGACTCTTGAGCAAGTCAGTCACTTCCCAACGTATATAGCGATATCCCTCTTCATGCCCGGCCACCAGTACTTGTAACGAAGGTCCTGGTAGATCTTATCGGCACCGGGATGAATAGAATACCTAGATTTGTGGGATTCGTCCATCAAAGTCTGTCGCAAATCGGTCCGCTTGGGGATCCAGATTCGGTTCAGATAATGGAATATCCCATTCGACTTATTCACTAGCTGGGCCCCATCGTGGTAGATTCTCTCCTTCTGCAGTGTGCGTTCAGTAAAGCATGCATGTTGGGCTTCGCAGATAAGGGTTTCGAGATCATACTGGGCTTGAAAATTACGGGCGCTATGCAGCATTCATGGACATGATGAATAGGATCTGTAAACCGTACTTGGATAAATTTGTAATTGTTTTCATAGACGATATACTTATTTACTCCAAAAGTCAGAATGAGCATTGTCGGCATTTGCATGCACTCTTAACTTTGTTAAGAAAAGAAAAGTTTTACGCTAAATTCTCAAAATGTGAATTTTGGCTAAAGGAAGTGCAATTTCTAGGTCACATGGTGAATCATGAAGGTATTCACGTAGATTCTGCTAAGATAGTGGCAATTACCAAATGGAAGGTTCCACATTCTGCAATGGAAATTAGAAGTTTTATAGGTTTAGCTGGATATTATAGACGGTTTATTAAAGATTTTTCCAAAATAGTTGTACCATTAACTAAGCTAACCTGTAAAGCAGTTAAGTTTGAATGGGGACCTAAACAAGAAGAAGCCTTTAGGAGTTTAAAGCACAAATTAACCAATGCTCCAATCCTAGCCTTACCAGAAGGAACAGAAGATTTTGAAATTAAATTTGATGCTTCAAAACTAGGATTAGGATGTGTGCTTATGCAACGCAAGAAGGTAATTGCGTATGCTTCAAGGCAATTGAAAAAGCACGAGGAAAACTATACAACTCATGACTTAGAATTAGGAGCCATAATTTTTGCCTTTAAGATTTGGAGACATTATCTGTACGGTAGTAAATTTACTATCTATACAGATCATAAGAGTTTAAGATATATATTTGGGCAAAAAGAGTTAAACATGAGGTAAAGGAGATGGATGGAAATCCTAAGTGACTACGACTGTGATATTCAGTATCACGAAGGAAAGGCAAATGTAGTTGCAGATGCCTTAAGTCGTAAATATCATGAAAAGCAAAAGCGAGTTCGTGCTCTCAGATTAAATCTACAGTTAGATTTAATGGAACAAATAAAGAATGTTCAGGAAACAGCAATCAAGGATGATGCTGAAGGAATAAAAGGACGAATAAAAGAATTAGAGCAAGGAGTTGATGGAATTTGGAGATTCCACAAAAGAAGAATTTGGGTACCTAAACAGGGAGAATTAAGAAGTAAGATTTTAGAAGAAGCTCATAAATCTAGGTATACCATACACACTGGAAACAATCAAATGTACCAAGATTTAAGAAATAACTTTTGGTGGATAGGAATGAAAAAGGACACAGCCCGATATGTTTCTAAGTGTCTTACTTGTTCACAAGTTAAGGCAGAACATCAGAAACCCTCAGGACTACTACAACAATTAGAAATGCCTGTATGGAAATGGGAACTCATAACAATGGATTTTGTTACTAAGTTACCCAAAACCAGAAAGGGTAATGACACGATTTGGGTAATTGTGGATCGATTAACCAAATCAGCTCATTTTCTACCTATGAAAGAAAATTTTAGCATAGAAAAATTGGCAAAGTTGTATGTAGATGAAGTTGTATCCTTACATGGAGTTCCACTCTCCGTTGTATCAGATAGGGATAGTCGTTTCACTTCCCATTTCTGTAAAACTTTCCAAGAAGCAATGGGAACTCGATTAAATTTAAGCATGACATATCATCCTCAGACAGACGGACAAAGTGAAAGGACAATCCAAACTCTGGAAGACATGCTCAGAGCGTGTGTAATAGATTTTGGTGGAAACTGGGACGATCACTTACCTTTGATCGAATTCTCCTATAACAATAGTTATCATGCAAGCATCGAAACTGCCCCATTTGAAGCACTATACGGACGTAAGTGTAGAACTCCAGTTTGTTGGGCAGAAATAGGAGAAAGTCAATTATCAGGTCCAGAGATTGTACAAGAAACTACTGACAAGATCACTCAAATCAAGGAAAGATTAAAGACTGCTTGGGATCGCCAAAAGAGCTATGCTGATAATCGACGCAAACCATTAGAATTCCAAATTGGAGACAAGGTACTCTTGAAAGTTTCACCATGGAAAGGAGTAGTTCGATTCGGAAAGAAGGGAAAGCTAAGTCCAAGATACGTAGGACCATTTTCAGTGATCCAACGTATAGGACCAGTTGCTTATCGTTTACAACTACCAGAGGAGTTAGTTGGAGTACATGACGTATTTCATGTATCCAACCTCAAGAAATGCCTATCAGACGAATCTTTGGTAGTACCTCTCCAAGATATAAAAGTGAATGAGAAATTGAAATTTGTTGAAAAACCTCTTCAAATCGAGGATCGAAAGATTAAGTTTCTCAAGCACAAGCAACTAGTTCTAGTCAAAGTTAAGTGGGATTCAAAGAGAGGATCTGAATACACTTGGGAGCTGGAATCAGAGATGAAGCGAAAGTATCCTCATTTATTCCAATAAATCTCGAGGACGAGATTTTTATTAAGGTAGGGAGGATGTAACAACTCTCAATAAAAAGTCATATTTATTATTTTAATTGTCCAATAGGAAACCCTAATTGATAAACCCAAGTGATTCTGCATAAACCCTAAAATTTTCAGAATAATCGGAATCAGGATCAGGGCCCCTCAAACTCAGGGGGGGTAAAATCCCGTTAGTATTATCCACACAGTTTTACGTGTGAATTGAATTTGCATGCAAAACCAACTCAGCAAGCCTACAATTACACGGGGCTACCCTATGGTAGGGGGTAACCCCTCGCGCCACGCGACACCCCCTCGCGCCACGCGAGGGGGACGGTTTTTCAGGTATAAGTAGTAGGCTTTGGGACTTGAATTCTGGCACTTGAACGACGTTAAAACTCAAAACATACGCTGAGATATTGTAG
Organism: Helianthus tuberosus; assembly: GCA_030545235.1. Lineage (NCBI taxonomy): Eukaryota > Viridiplantae > Streptophyta > Magnoliopsida > Asterales > Asteraceae > Helianthus > Helianthus tuberosus. The sequence goes on from JARYGA010056384.1 coordinate 34,606, forward strand.
AAACAGTCTCAAAACACACACAATTCACGAAGTGCTGCCGCAACAGGGTAATAACTTGATCGCTGCTACGATTCAATGTCCGATCGATTAAACTATCCAATGGATGTTTAAGTGCTGCCCACATTAGGGTTTATGCATTGTCATTCGTCGTTAATTCGATGGATGTTTAAGTATCGCACTTTGTCATTCGATGTGAGGGTTTAATCTCGTGAGTTATCGTAAATGCTGTATTAGTTACTAACCTAGTTTGTGTGCATTGTTATTTAAACTAGGTTATCAAGGCTAATCAGTAGGCTAAGCTCTGTTCATATTAAATCTGCAATGTGAGTCATTCTCTTTTTATCAAATTATTTTCAAAATTATGTTTATTTTCAAGGTTATAATTACAGGGATTAAGTCTTTGTAGTCACCAAATTACAGCCGGTATGTGGGGTTTTGTATACATTACTTATTTCCCGTCACCATTGGACAACGAGTTAGCCAATGGGTGATCTGACCATAGTCACAGAAACGAGTCGAGTGACAAATACTGTGGGTAGTTGGTTGATATATGGAAACATTGTAATCGCTCTTAATACTGTAAATTATAACAAACGTGTCGTTTTATTAAAAAGAATGATTCACCAGTATTTCCCGCTGACAAAACCTTTTTCAAACATGTTTCAGGTGATCTATTGTGATCCAGGAAAAGTGCCGTGAAGCACTACAAGCTTAAGGAAGTGGCTCAATATAAAATAAAGAAATATGTTTTGGAAAAATAAAGATTTCTCAGTGAAATCATATGATTGTAAATTAGCGGGGTTTATCCCGAATTGTGAAATAAAATAATCGGGAAATTTCAGTTTTAAAAAGAACCTGATGAAATCTTCCGCTGTTAAACTCTATTAAATAAATACCACGGGATTTTCTGTCCCGCGGCACCTAAAACGGGTCAAACCGGGTCAGGGGCCGTGATAGAAAAAGGTGGTATCAGAGCCACTGATTTAAGCCTATTAAGTATTTAGAAATACTTAATTTTCTTGATTTTCATTTTGTGATTATATGTTCTATTATTTGAATATTTGTGTACAGTATGGGTAAGCAAAAGCTTTCAAACATCTATCTTAAATTAGATAGGTCATCAAACGAGAAGGGAAGTTCATCTCAAACAAGTTCCTCAAAACTCTAGGCAAATCCTGAAGAAGGAATATTTGTTCGTAAAGCACAATATGAGGAACCACTTTCTCCTAATAAAAGAAGTTTGATTATTAGGAAAAGTCAGGAGAAATTAAAGAAATCACAACCAAAAGAAAAGAGAGTTAATCAGAAAACCCAAGAATTAGGCAGTAAACCACCATGGGAAGACAAGTTAGATGAAAAATGGGCAGATCTCTATATGCTAGCCACTGCGGCTGTTGCTGTTGCTGAGGCTGCTGCTGCTGGGGCTCTTGTTTCACAACCTTGTTCGGGCACATGTTGGCGAAATGGTTAGGATCGCCACATGCAAAGCAGACTCTGGCGTTGACCGCGGGTGCCGGAGGAGCTTGTTGACCCTGAGGGGCGGTGAGAAGAGCTTGCTGAGCAGGAGCTGGAGCATGAGCTTGTCGAGCACGACAGGTTGTAGTGAAATGGCCATGCATATTGCAATGAGCACAAAATCGGCAAGCCATAACAGCCGGGTGGTGATAGGTGCAAGTAGGGCAAAGCGGGTGTGGCCAAGTATATGCACGCTTCGCAAGCGGTGCACTTGCCACAGGCGCCGCTAATTGACGCTGTTGCTGTTGGGCTGGTCCGGCTTGAATTAGTGCAGCAGTGATCGCACAGTTCTTGTTGTTGGAGTTGCTGCTGTTCTTCCTCTTGTTCTTTCTTCTGTTGCTCGATGCGGTGGCGGTTTCAGCAGTTGGTGCGGTGGTGGTAGCTTGATGCAGGCTCTTCGAAACTTTATCCCAAAAACCAGCTTTGACACGCTTGTCGTTGATTTCGGCTGCAAGCAGATAGGTTTCTTCGATCGTGGTGGTTTTGGCAGCTTGCACAAAATCTGCGACACAATCTGACAGAGCTCGGATGTACTTCTTGATTGCTATCTCAGGAGTCTTGACTTGATCAACGCAGATAATGCTGAGCGGCTTAAAGCGAGCCGTTAGAGCAGCGTTCTCACCATCCTTCTGCTTTAAGTGCCAGAATTCGTCTTCCAACTTTTGGCGCTCATAAGGAGGGCAAAATTCTTCTAGCATGACTTCCTTGAGCTCGTCCCACGACAGACCGCAGGCTGCATCATTCCCACGTTTGTTCCTCCCAGCCGTCCACCAGTCTAAAGCGCTGGACTGGAAGACGCTAGTCGCGTTGAGAGTGCGGAGATCATCGGGGCAACCACTCTGTCGTAGTGTGACCTCAATGGAATCAAACCATTGAAAAAAAACCGTAGGATCACCTTCGCCAGTAAACTCCTTTGGCCCACAAGCCTTGAACCGTTTGAAACTGAAGGCAGTCTTGGGAGCTTCAGTCCGGGACTCCTCAGATGATTTGCTCATGTTCTCGTACAGTTCACTCACAATATGAGGAACTACCTTTGCCATTTGTTTGGTAAGCATGGCGGCGAGGCGTTTGTCTGCTTGCTTTCGGCGAGCAGCTTGAGTAGCGCGAGATCCAGATGACGACATTGTCTGCAACAGACATCGCCACAGGACTCAACACAATTTTTGATTACTCATCGACTATACTTGGGGCTAATGTAGACTAGGGATTCATCATAAAGCTCAGGAACGCATCAATCATATAAGCACATAAACACATAATCACGTATAGCACAGTGACACATAAGCACGTAAGCACATAGTCCGCGTAGGCTTATATTTGCACGTATTCATCTTCCTATATTGCACCTATTCCTCAACATACTTGATCGTGTTCCTTTATCTTTTGCGTGTTCGAGAAGTGCGATACATCGAGTAGTGTAGCGTATACTATAAGCGAGTAATGTAGCATGCGATCATACTCAAGTAGCGATTTGTTGGCGTTTTGAGATAGAGGTGCAGCGCGAGTTGTGTGTCGATCAAGCGATAGCGAAAAGCGGATAAACACCAAAATTGCAACATATAAACAGATAAAACACATAAAATACACATAAAATCGACAAATATCAGAGTCGGTAGTAGCGAGCTCAGAATCGAAAATTTTTTTAGAAATAGATTGTCTGCGGCTATTAGACGTCGACTAACCAAAATGATCCGACTATTCACAAGGGCCTTCAGTACACCCGTTGGCCTTCGGAATCGTGCTCTTGCCTCGATTCTTGGGCAATGAGCACCCATCCTTCCAGTTATAGTGCGACTTCAAGCCGTTGGAGTCCGTCGAGTCCTTGGTGAGAGTAAAATAATGTACGGAACAGAGCATCGAGGTTCGGGTTTCACCCTTGACTTAACAACTTTGTTCCTGTTTTTAATAAAAATAGAGACGAAAATTTGCGTTAAAGTATGGGTTTCACTCCTAATTCAACGCAAATTCTCGTGTTTATAGAATAAATGTGAATCGAACAGGTGATTCTGTCGAGAGTTTGAGGTTTTCACACCTAATCTCGACCTATTCACTTGTTCATTTTGAAATACTATAGTGCAGTGATAGTGTAGCATGCGCGAGAATAGCGAGTGAGCTTGTACAAACCCCTTGGATAATGCACAAGTTGGTCTGCTGGTACCTACTATAGACTAGGTCGTTTCTAAGACATCGACCCGGACTAGGTCGAGTCACGCCTAATTCCCTATAGTTATGGCTCTGATACCAATCTGCCACACCCCAACCGATGGCGGAAACATCGGGGCGTGGCACTGAGCGAAACAGATTGTCCAGAAGTTTCCATAACAACTATAATTACCAAATATTTATAGCAACATGTCCCATACCATGTCATAAAAGATAATATAATTATTATAGACAAAATCTAGTCAAGTAGTTCTGTTCCGACAACTCAGATTTACAAATAGATAATTTGTTTATTGGTTTCTAGGACTCCGTCCCTAGCCTCAATTTCATCACCAGCACACAAAGCATGTAAACATCCTATGCACACAGAATGAAATGAGGCATGTTAGTTATCGACATGAACCCATCGATACCAATGACTACGGGTTGACTGCCCAAGGCAGTTCGCGATACATACTCACCACTGTGAGCCATGTAACTAATTGTCCTTAGCTACCCCTGAGTGAACAGGTGCTGAGTCCAAACTAATAGTACTACCGTCACTAAGGCAGGTAGACAGCATTCCATGTGTAAACATAACAAATAAGCATTCATTTAGTCACATAATACATGCGATAACGGTTAGCGTTAAAGTATTAAGTAGTGTGTTTGATGTGATTTAGAATAAGTAACATATGTAACACCCAAAAGTGCGTAAAGCAAAAAGGTTCGAGTATACTCACAGCGATTGGTGGATTGAAGGGAGCGCTTAGAGCGGAAATTAGCCTGAACAGGTTGATAGCATAACGATAAGAGACACATAAAATAAAACGAGAGACAGTGGGTCAAACAGCAGTCCGATCGGATGATAGTCCGATCGGTTAGCCGGTCGCTCGGGTGACAGTCTGCTCAAATAGTCATCCGATCGGGTGACCTTTCGAGTGGATTGTTTCTTCCATTGGGAAGGATGCGTTTGTGTATGATGGTTTGACTTTTGAAGTTTTTGTTGTAGCATTTTGAAAACTTAGGAGTATCCCTACCGTTCAGGTCGTTCGATCGGACGATCGTTCGATCGGTGAGCAACCCGATCGGTTGGACACTTTAGTGGGAACTAGTTCTCAGTAGTTTGTCACTCGATCGGATGGTAGTTCGATCGGGTGGCAACTCGGGTGCTTTGAACACGTTGAAAATTGTTTAAGTATTGAAGTCTGATCATTACATGGTTAAGTGGTAGTCCGATCGGGTGGTAATCCAATCGGGCAGCACTTCGTCCAATGTTCATCCCTCAAAGTTTGAAAATTAAGAGTTGAGTGTGGGGCCAGGGTGCAAGTCGATCGGGCGACCACCCTATCGGGTGACAATCCGATCGAACCTCAGTCCGATCGGGCGGCACTCCGCTCTGGTGTCCCGGTCGTCTTTTCCCTTGGTCATGTTTTATCGAGATTTTTTGATAACGTGTTAAGCAACAGAAATGTAACACCTCGAAAAATCACGTCCAATAAAGTATTGACACGTGTAATAAACCCTAATGAAGACAAACGTTGAATTTAAGGGACTAATTTTTCGAAAAATCAAAAAATTTGATTATGAAAGAACTGGAAGTAGTATCATACCTAAAATAAGTTTCTAAATAACCTTTTACGGTTTTATACTCACAAATGAGCCACTTGTTAGTTAAGTGTAGCCGTTTGTGTAATTAATTGAAAGTTTGCGCAATAAAAAGGTTAAAAGCGTCAACATGTTAATTCTTACCTCTGAGTGACCTTTTAACAAACTGAGAGCCTCATGATATTTGATTATACTCTCGGGAATGCCAATCATTGGCCATCCAAGGCTTTTATGCCCAAAAGTGAAGTTACGCGCAACTTTGCAAGTATAAGGGACTAAAAGTGTCAATATGTTTAATTATACCTCTGAATGACCTTTTATCGAGCCCGAAGCATTATGATGTTTAATAATACTCCCAAGAATGCCTAATATGGATTAGGGGAGGCTTCAATGCTAATAAATGATGAGATACGCAGGTTTGCGCAATAGAGGGGCCTAAAGCGTCAACTTTTGAATCTACGCCTTTCGGTGACCTTTTAAGCGAATGAGCGCGTAGCAATATTTAAGTATATTCTTGGGAATGCCCATTATAGGCCATGTAAAGCTTGGATGTCATTAAACGACATTTCACGCTACTTTGCACAATTAAAGGACCAATTGCGTCAAATGGCAAAAGTATGCCGATTCGTAGGGTAACGGACCTTCCGGATTATGACCATGAGTTAAACATACCTTATTTATTCTTTATATAACTTAGATATAGGCTTAGAGGTGTTTGGCGCGCAAAAATAAACTTTTATGTCATGTAGTGACTAAAAGTGTCAAAAAGTGCACAAGTTTGCATTTTCGCGCATATCTTCCGTTCTGTATATCTCCGGACACCCAAAAATTTATGTAAGCACTAAGATATTTTATTTTAGTGTTTGGATTGATAAAATCCCTTTCCTCGCGTAGTTTGGTTCGTTTTTAGCGTCCGTTCGTGTTTCGTCGTAATTAGACGCACAACGTGACCGTACGACCAAACAAACCGACATCCGACATGTTTTTGAACATGTTTCATGTCCCCTATGTTTAAACATCATAGTGGAGCCTTAAAATGAGGTTAACGGGCCTTAAACGTGCCTAAAATGACTTTTAAAGCTCACAGGGACCATTTCTGCCATTATTTAAAGTTTCTGTTGCTGAACTGGGAGCTAGGCGGGCCGCGTAAGGTCTCCTTGACTCTTACGCGGGCCGTGTGAGTCCATCAGAGTTGCAAAAAGTCAGTTACAGCCTGTTCCAGCTGTTTCTAGGTGTTGCAAGTGGGTTTTTATCAACCTAGGGGCTGTTTTGGGGCGCCCATTGTATTCCAAAACCGTGGGTAAAGGTGTACGGTCCAGATTTGATCACGTTTATCAAGAAACGATCCTAACGGTCCTCAAAAACCTATATATACCCCTTGATTCTTAGCTTTCACTTGCACCTTCTTTCACTTCTGTTTTGCTCTCTGGTTTCTAGAGGATCTTGAGCTCATTTGAGAACCTCCTTCAGTCCTTTGGACTCTTGTAAGTAATCCCTTCATGCTTAGTTTAAGTATTTAGCGTTTTAAACCGAAAAGTCAAGCGTTATCGATAAACGCTTTGACTTTTAAACGGTTGAGCCATTGTTCGTAACGAACATGGCTATGTGACCGTAATTAGGTAGGTGTTAAACCCTCAAGAGGGCACCTTCTAATTACCACGTTTACTTAGTTAAATTGTCGGGTCAAATAAAAGTCAAACGGGTTAGTTTTAAATAAAATACATAACTATTAATATAAAAGTCATAAAATCAGTTTTCTCACGTTAATAACTTGGTAAATATTAGTTGAACATGCCTAAGCATGATTCAACCCGACAATTCTAAGTATAGGCTCGGTTCGGAACCGAAAGTCGCAAAAGTTGACTTTTGCTTTGACTTTCAGTTCTGACCCGATCTAGCTTGGTTTAGATATGCCTTAGGATTCCATTAAGACCATATTATAAGTTAGTATAACCCTCCAAGGTTATACAACTTGGTTCCATAGAAATCCTAGTTCATGCATGTTTCCGTTAAATGCCTAAATGTTGACCGTTATGCCCTTTTGACCCTAAAATGAGAATTTTGAAAATGTGAGAGAACAATAATCTTTATTACTGATTTATAAATTTGTCCCTAAAATTTGACGTCAGTTTGAGGTCTAGATTAGGAGTTATGCTCAATAGCATAATTAGAAAGCTTTTTGTTAATTAAACGACATAATTAGCATATAGCCTATCTAAACCCAATTTTTGATACCAAACCTTTTACCCACTGATGTAATATAATATTTTGATATTTTTAAAGATTTTTAATTATTTTTAAAATGATCATAACCTAAGGCTATCGCCTTAATTCGGTAAATACCGATTATACCCTTTTAGGCCATAAAATGAGTTTTACAAGCCCTTTTGATACCAATCCAATTGCTACTGATTTTATATAATAAATAAAGTATTTTGAACTTTATAACCTGATCAGAAAAACTCAGATTTCCTGTATAACCCGGAAATCGCTTAAAATAGCTTTTTACGCGTATTAAACGCATAGTTTGGATTTAAAACCATTTTGTCACATAAGACTTGTTACCAATTGATATACCCTGTTAAAATAAGTCATTTTAATGATGTATTCAGACCCGAACCTCAGAAGTTCATTAAATCTATTTTATAACCTTTAAAATGACCAAAATACCCATACGGGGCTTATTTTGAGTTTAAACTCGTTTTGGGCATAATGGAAGATATCCTACTGATATCACAACATATTTAAGGCATATTAACTTAGGAAACCTGTATATGACTCTTATGATTACCCATCATGCGTTATTCGCGTTCGGTTCGGTTTATGTAACTAGTTTGCATAAATTAGCCGAAACGGGTCAAACGTTATCATTTTTATCTCAAAATCCAGAATGTGTTTAGTTTACCCATATTCCACAAGTATCCAAACTTGTCGGGTCTAAATCACATCATATTCCGGTCTTCGCTTAATCATGCGTTTTGAACCGTAAACCTTTCCTTAAAACTAACTGGTCTAAGTTACGGCTTAAATAAGACCCGTTAGGAATCTAATAGGTTAATAAAACCTTCGTTCCAGATTGAGAGCCCCAGTAGAAGTACGTGTGCTTGCTGATTAGAATATACGGCTGAGTATAAATTGTAGTGCTAGCTCAGGTAAATACTTTTAGCTTATTTTCCCTTATACGGGCTTGGGATACGGTATTATAAAAATACCGCTTGGTCGGGTGTAGAAACCTTTTAATCGGAGATGATTAAATTGCATAATCCCGTTTTAATCTGTATTGATTGATAACAAATAACATTAGGGGTTAATGACCGTGTCCTGGATATCCTTGGCTCATTTAAAAAGTGAATGGCCATAACTTAAGCACAAGGTGTAGGCATAACACCTCCTGTTGCGTATGTAAAAGATATACTAACTCGTAAGGTGTCTTCTTGTGAGTTATATTTATGGTGTGTCGATTAATCTTGACCGGCTTGTATTGAATAATCACCGGCCCTAAATGTTGGACAACCATGTAAATCGGATACAAGATTTTTATTAATAAGATTGTCCCAAGTTATAAAAGATATTTTGTGCCTCGTGCATTCAAATCAATTTACAAACTCTTTTCCAAAATGAGTCAGTTAATTGTATTTACTAGTGTAAACTGACGTATTTTCCAAAAAGGTTAAGTGACAGGTACTGAACGTAATTGGCTGGAAGCTCAGGGCGTTAATAAGGAATCTTGCAAGTTCTAGATGCCTGAAGTCTGTTGAACTGTTTTTCTTTTATTCGATCCGCCTGTGGATCCTTTACTTTCCGTTGTAATACTTTGATATTACTTTATATCTGGATTGTAATATATTTATCTTTTGCTTCCGCTGTGCATTTATATATTGTGTTGTTTGACTATGATGATCTCAACTACGTCACAATACTCCCCACCGGGCCCACCGGTGACACGTGGAAATCGGGGTGTGACAGGTTGGTATCAGAGCCAACATTGAGTGAATTAAACACTAGCCTTTTGTGTTTAGTCTCAATGACACAGTAGCACATTCCTTGACCTTCTGAGTCTAGACTTAACATAGGAATACTCTCAATCCTAATCTGGAAATTTTTGCTTCCAATTTTTATATATATTGGATACGTCGCCAAGCGAAGAAGCCGTAATGGAAATTCTCCACATCCGGAGCCTTGATATGCTGAGCTTCGTACAGCGGTTAGGATGAAACATGCATCCGGGGAGGAAACATTCAGAAGTAAAGTGAAGAAGAAAACTCCTTTTGCTGAAGATCGTTTCTTTAATAGTCCTTACAAGGACATATTTATCTTTCAGTCCCTTCGAGGACAACATTTTTCCTTTCAAGTCCCGTCTAGGGCACACCTGTATTTTGAATTTAGTAGTGGAATAATTAAATTTAAATTTTCATTCTAAACATGAAAAATGAAATAAATGAAAACTAACATTCCTTTTATAAGATCTACCATTATAATAAAATGGCAAAAATCTAAAAAAAAGGACAAAACCTAGCCACGTGTCATTTTAAGACAGGGCCAAGATGGTAGTTCCTCAATTAGATTCAGATCCTTATTAACATCTCAATTTAGGATTATTATGCGCTTAATATTAAAAAGAATCTTAAAGGTAAAACCTAGCCTACATGTCATTTCAGACATGGCCAAGATGGTGAAACCTATTCAAGATATTCAAATCCTTGTTAACACCTAAGAACGTGTTAGCACTCTTGACGAATGTGATTCGAGAAAATCACAACAGTCATCCTTTATTGGATTCTTCCAATTTTTAGCCTAGTGATTTAGAAATCATGGCTTAAATCATCTAATAAAGATGATTATATTGTTAAACACCTGAGAACGTGTTAAACACTCTTGACAAAAGTGATCCGAGAAAATCACAATATTGGAAATTTTCAAATTTCCTGATTTGGCCTAATGATCTAGAAATCGTGGCTTATGTCATCCTATAAGATGAACATATTATAAACATCCGTTAGTGATGAAGTGCCTACGGGCTAAACTTGTTGTCCGATAAGACAACGACAATGGTGGTCTTTGACCTCCTGCCTAAAAATGTTGGACCATGTCCAAGCATAATAGTCGGTGTGATCCAAACGATCTTGACTAATAACATCTGAAAAGATGATCATATCATAAACATCCCTCAGAAGGGAAATGCCCACGGGCTATATCTATTGTCCTAAAAGACAAAAGGCAGTTGTAGTCTTCGACTCTCTGTCAAGAAAAGTAACCGACTATGCTCAAACCTTAAATGCCTCGATCCCATACGATCATGGCTTATAAATTCAAAACTGTCCTCGTGACAAGACCTGTTGTGCCATTTTAAATATCCTTAATGATTTATATACTAGGATTGATTATAATGAAAATACTAATATAATTAACACTTTAACCCCTATGGTTTATATTACCAGGGTTAATGAATCATCAAAAATGATAATTCCCTAATACCCTTTGAATAAATCATTGTCAATAATTATGTAGCAATCAAACTACATGGCTGGATCAGAGGAGGTCAATAGCCAACCAAAGGAAAACAATGATACTACCAGAATTAATATAACTGGTGCGGAACAGCAGGCATTAATAGATAATGCTGTTACTCGGGCTCTTGACAGACAATATAATGAATCAAGTGATACCCACTCTAAGACTCTATCCGTGGCTCGTAGTAAGCCCCCTACTAAAACACATGAATCGAAGGAGGACGATGTTCATCACTCATCAAATCAGAGGAGTGTCCCGTCCAGACAGGTTGTGCTTCATCAAGAGGCACCAGTTAAGAGCTGCTCATATAAATATTTTGTCTCCTGCAAGCCCAGAGACTTTACAGGAGAGGAAGGAGCCATCGATTGCATGACATGGCTCGAAGAGATGGACACTGTTGTTGACATCAGCGGTTGTGCAGAACAAGATGTTGTGAAATTTGTTTCACAATCATTTAAAGGAGAAGCGTTGGCATGGTGAATATCATTGCTCCAAGCCACGGGAAAGGTCCTACTTTATAACTTATCTTGGGATCAATTTGTTGCATTAATCAAGGAAAACTATTGCCCTCAGCATGAGGTAGAAAAGATAGAATCAGACTTCTTGACTCTGGTCATGAAGAATTTGGATTGTCAGGCATATGTGACAAGTTTCAACACTATGTCCCGCCTAGTTCCTTATTTAGTCACCCCTGAACCTAAACGCATAGCGCGTTTCATTGGAGGCCTAGCACCAGAGATAAAGGGAAATGTTAAAGCATCTAGGCCTACCACATATAGGTCCGCGGTGGACTTATCCTTATCTCTCACCTTAGATGCAATCAGAAATAAGTCTGTTAAGGCTTCTGGCGAAGGAAAAAGGGAAAGAGATGAGGAGAACTCTCATCAATCTGACAAAAAGAAAGAGGGAAGTTTTAAGAACAAGAAAGGTTCCGAGTTTAGGCAAAACTCGAGTCAGTCTAATGACAGACCCAAATGCAGTAACTGCAGAAAGCAACATTCTGGGAAATGTACAATCGACCCACGTGCTAAATTGTGTGGAATTTGCATGACCAAGGGTCACAAGACTTTAGATTGCAAGGAGTTGAAGAACGCGACATGTTACAATTGTAACGAAGAAGGGCACATCAAAACCAACTGCCCTAAACTTGTAAAGAAGCATGGAGAGGCCAGGAAGACAAACGCATGAGTCTTCCAGAGGAACGCCCAGGAGATGGAGCAGAATGATGACACTATAGCAGGTACCCTTCCTTATCAAGAAGTTTATGCAGAAATTTATTTGATGATGGCACATATAAGTCTATTATGAACAATAAATGTTGTAAACTGTTGTCTCCGCCTGATTAGGACTCCGGTCATATAACGCGAGGTAGAAATTGGCCGATGATGCTTTAGAGAATGCTCCAACAAATCTTAGATAGATATTTTATATCTATTAGGAATCACTCTTTTCTGATACCTTATGGCAAGCTTTCAAGCTATCCAAATTCATCAATATAATAAAGACAGATGTGACATTTTGATCCCCTGTCAAAAAGGTGATGGACTAGGTCCAACCCTTAAATGCCATTGATGGTCTTTTGTGACCTAGGCTAAGTGATATTGATATGTTTTAAAATAACGTTCATTAAGAATGTTAGTGCCATATTGGCCTGTATAGTTTAATGAAACCATGGTTAGTATATGTTAAGGCCATCAGGGTGATGAATAACAGTGTTGGATTGCAACTAAGTAAATGATTCATCTGGTAATAGGAACCAAATCTTGAGTATGACAAACTCGGATAAGACAACAGTCAATCGCGCCATTGATGATGCGACGCATGCTAATGATGCTACAATTATAAACCTTAGAAATTCGATGTTCTTCAAACTATGATAGACGCAGCTGTTGGAAAAGCTGTGAAGAAGGCTGTGAAAAAGTTCAAAGAGCCGAATACTACTTGCTCCAAATCCTTCATAAACTATAAGTATAGCAAACTTTTAAAATCTTCCATAAGAACCCTAGATATTAAGCGTAAGGTAAAACTTACAGACAAAATCATAGGAATCATTTTTTCTGTTCCTGTCAGAGATCTTCAGTCGTAAAATTCTAGTACACCCTCTCTCCAGATGAAGTACGTCAGAATATGTAGTTGATATCTCTTGATCTCTATCGATTAAGAATACCAAATGGTATGACAAAAAGCGCCATATGAGGGTTGGTGTATCTTAATAAGTCCCATAGATTGCTTCCATGCCTGATCAGTATGGAGGTTTAATGCATGGATCGAAGTCAAAACATGAAGTTCTCAAGAACACCATGATGACATCACCCTAGAACACCTCAAATATAGTGATTTCTCGGTTAAAAGTTAAGATTCAAAAGATAGAAAGGTGTAGGAGTGCGTGTAGATCAAGGAAGTACAAAGATTAGGTTGAAATCTTACCGAAATTGTGAGAAATCGAAGAAAAGGTGAGCAAGAAGAGCTGGTCGGACGAGAGATGCCAAAAGTGGTAAGTTTGATGTGGACAGGGGGTATTTATAGGGTTTCCCAGAGTGGAATGGGCTGGCTGATCGAGTGGCAGCCTGGTCGAACGGCTGGCTGATCGAGCGACAGCTCTATCGATCGGCTGGTCACTTGGTCGATCAGTCACTTGGTTCGAGTGTTCGGTGCGACGAGTTTTGCCGTTTCGATTTCGATTGCGAGCGTTGCGATGCGATAGAGTTTCCTAGTCAAATTACTTTTAATCCCAACCACTATATCTAACATACAATCATCCTACTTTTCCTGCGTTTAGCGTTTGCGATTCGATTGTTCACCCCATAAACATAATTAAACATGCACAAGTAACACATAAAGGGCACACACACATATATAAAACGATAACCAAAGCGCGTAAGTTCGAGTTGCGAGTGCGATTGCGATAAGCGATAAGCGATAAACATGCGATAAGTAGCGATTAAAACTCGATTATTAATAATTACTCCACATAATACAACTAACGCGAGAAAATAGAATTGATCTCTGTAAGTCAAAGAAGTCAAAACAGTCAAACTTAACTTTGACCTTGACTTTCGAAACACGGGGTGTTACACCACGTGTCGAGCAATACCTTCAACCCCAATCCCAAACCTACACCCACGGTCTAAAAAAGGGGGAAAAATCAAATATAAGCATATATATATTAACCAGGGACTAACCACTGGCTCTAGCCCAGTGGCCAGGAACGATGAAGTTTCGGAAACACGCTGGTCGTGGGTTCGATTCTGAGGACCACCCGAGTTTTCTACTACCGCACACAGTGTCCGCTGTGCAACTCATGTCAAGTGGCATGGGCCGGGAAATTTTCTCGAGGAACACCGAGTCACACTGGCTGGGGCAGCTTAGGCATGCCCTTGACTCAGTGGGGCGGTTGGGGCTCTCGACTTGAGGGCTGTGGGACTCGTTTTCGAAATCCTACCGTTCAAAAAAAAACCAGGGACTGATTCCAAATTCCAATGTCCACTACTGCAATCCTACTTCCTACCTACATTATTGTAACTCACTGTGTCACCACCCCCATTTATTTCTTCTTTCAAAATTCAAATCAAACTCATCACCAACAAGCAACACGAAGTATCTCGAAGAGTCGAAGGTATCTTATTCATATTTTTCATACCAATCTACTTGCTGTTCCTAATGAAAGTTTAAGCTCATGTTTACCTCTTTCAGTATGTATCAGATCACTGATAGAAATTAGGTTTATAAAAGTTGTTATGAATCAAATCACTGATATAATTTTTGAAGGTCTATAAATTATAAAATTCCCAAATTGCTCACTAATTCCAAAACTGAGGACTAGCGGTATACATTTTAACATACCAATCTGGAAGTTTTTTAAATTAAGAAATGAGAAATTTTCCAATGGAAATTCTGAGTTTTCATGTGTTTGATGCAGTGGAAGAATCCGCCTGCTTCACCACTGTTAAACCAACCCAATGGACTTCACTTTCCCAACAATTCATAAGCAGCAGCAGCACACCCACTTTTCCGACCACCCCATCATCGGTATGCCATCACTAATCTTCAATTTGTTTTACAATTTCACCAACTCTATTTTTTTTTATAATTTTACAGACGATTTAGAGAAACAGAGAATACCTTACGAGATTCTTCGAGAATTAGAAAAAGAGAAAATACGGAACGAGATACTGGCGGAGGAACTGGAACGCCGGCGAGTATTGGAACATGAAGTTCGTAGAGAATTGGGTTTAGTGATGGGCCAACCGATGCTTACTGACCGGTACCGGTTTGAACCGGAGATGTTGCCGCAAGGTGGACCGTTTTTGTTTGAGAATAGAAGAGTCCCATTGCCGGTGCCGGAGAGATATGATGTTCCGGTTCAAGTTCAACGATCGCCGATCAAATCGATCGTTGTTAAGCAAACAAATGGGGAAAAACAGGAAATGATCGGTTTGGTGAGTATCGTTCTTGATCCTGTGTTTCTTTTTATGTTTCGGATCCGGATTCTGGTCCGGATAATGACACCCTGAAAATGACAATATACTAGTCGTGTGTCATTATTTTACATGAACTATATTACTCGTATACAAATATAACCCGTACCGAAAATCCCTAAAAAACGGGTACCGGTACGAGTATTTGAATGCAAAAACCAGTAAATACGGGTACTGTACTGGACCGGTACCGAAAACTTCAAATGTGGATACCGAATCGGTACCGAAAATATTTCGGTTTATTCGGTACCGGTACCATTTGCTCATCCCTACATCTCACCCAACGAAGCACATACGACTCATGTACGTGTTTACAAGTCGTGTATACCGGGTGTCAATTTAATTGGGTGCATATGCATATACTAGGTTATGCTAAGAGCACAAGCTCATGGTTTTCATTCGCTTCCAGACTCGGTCTGTATGCTAAACTGGGTCAGTCCGTACCCGTTTTGGTTTGGGTCAACAAAAGTCAAAACCGGCTTTTTGTTAGACCCGGTTTGGGTCAGGAAAGGTTGAAGAAAGTTAAATTATCAGGTTTGAATGGTTTTGGTTAGAACTTAGAACCCAGTGTTTCTTGTTTTCATATAGTGGATTACCACTTATTATCTATTGTAGGGACATCCATCAAGCTCTAAAAGGAAAGCACCAACAACACCAGCACCATCAAAGAAGGGGGATTTTAGCTGTGGGGTTTGTAAGATTGTTGCCTCATCGGCACGAGGTCTGGAAGAACACTTATCCGGGAAAAAACACTTGGCGAAAATCGGTATGAAACCGGGTAAAAAGAAGATGAAGAAGAAGGGGCGTAAGAAAGGAAAGAAACATTAGAAACCATGTTAGTTAACAAGTTTTTGGTTGAAGTTTGAGTAATTGTAATTGGTCGTTAGGACTATGTTATGGTTTGGTTGGTTTATTTTGAAACATTGTGTTCAAGGTTTCTTGTTACTTGGTTTCAAGTCCAATCTTGGATGAATCATTGACGTGTTCTCTCTTGCTTGTTCCGAATGTGGGGGCTGTGTTCCCACGCTCCCGCATCATGTTGTGGCGTACCAATGCATTTTTATGTCTTTATCATCCATCGGTACCCTCACCCTCACCCCTTCCGTTCTGCTCTTGTTAGCGCCACATTTTCACGCTGCATCTCCATCTCGCAGGTATAAAGACCTGGATCAATCGGCAAACATATTTGAGCACACGCCACAAAAGCAAGTCGTTAAAAGTTACATCTTGTGTAACATACACATAACTAATACACATTATCAATTTATCACTTTTATTAAACAGAGTTTCGTATGTAAAATCTTTGAAAAATTAAGTAGACAAATCAGCTGAGTTTGTGCATTTAAAAAGTACATAATGTTCAAATATGATGTGACAATGATATGATTTGTACAAAACAAAAATGTCAATGTAGGGTATCCGGGGCACTCGCGGGGAGGGTGTTCGGTGACCCCATTCACCGCTCGGGAACACCGGCACCATCGGTGCGGGGAGGGGACTCGGGGAAGTTTCACCGAAGAGGGGAGTGCAGAGATGGTGGGCCCATAGCTTGTAACAACCAATCAAGTATTTGTTTTTTTTTTTTTTTTTTGAATAAAAAAACAAGTCACCTAATAGGGGAGTGCCGCCATCAAATTAGGGTGCGAGGGGAGTTTAAGAGGCGAGTTGACGTGGCATAACGTGATTGGGTGTGCGTAAGAGAGGGGACTCCCCTCTTAGGGGAGTGCCCCGGATACCCTAACATATGAGCTTTTACTGCAACTGTATCGATGTTCTTAAATACAAATCTGTGTAAAATCTATGAATTATTATTACATATACTGCAGCTTTGTCGTGATACTTAAAATCTTGCTTGAGAATATGCTATGGACAAATTAAAAGTGTATTGTCATAATATGCAAATTATTGGCAAACTCATGAAGTGTATTTTCCGTACAAGTATCCAAACTTGTTTAAATATGAGATTGCATTTCGGTTTCGAGTTGTGGCACCCATCAATCTGGGCGAGTTGGATAGGTTTAGGTAACGAGCCGATGCATGTTTGGAGCGATAAAGGTTTTGAGCAAAATTGGTTTGGGTCAAAATGTGTTCCGGCCAAAATGAGTCGCTTCAGAAAAAAAAAAAAAAAATACCAAAATAAGATCATCTTCAATACTTTTGATGGTGAGTAGTGGCGTAGGCAAGGACGATGGTGACGGAGGCAGAGGTTGCCCCGCAATGGTGGCGGTGATCGCATCGACGGTGGTGTTTGTGTTGAAACGTTGATGGCGGCGTGTACATAGGTGGCACGCAGTTGCAGTCATGTTCATTATGAAGTAAATAAAAACAATGGTTACGCTCCGCTTGTGGTGTGGGCATATAATGTATATATGTGTGGGCCATCGAGTGGCAAAAGCGAAATTGCACTAATATTAACGTTATTTTACTAATTTCATGTGATTAGACCTTAAAGTAAAAACCTAAGTATTAAACGTTTTTTGGCCAGAACACTCCTTTTTCGCCAGAAAACTCAACTTTTCCGTCCCAAGCCTCTTTGTAACCTTGGATCGAACCTTCAGGAACTTTTTTTCCGGCGACTGGCAACTAACGACGTTAAGGTTCCGTCCATTGGAGGCCAATATATTAATAGCTGGGACTACCAGTAGTAATTTTTGTAGTAGCGACCGGTGGCAGCCAACTAACAATAGTTGAAATTATTAAAATATGTTATTCCTAAAACTAACGAATAATAACAATACGTAAAACATAGAGGGTCTATCATCCGTTTTTCATAACTCAAGGGACTTGAAAATAAAAACTAAAGTATGCTAAGATAGATCCCTTAATAATAAAACCCTGCCTTTCGTGGTATAATTGTTGCTGGCTTGCTTGCTCTTCACTACGCCATTGAAGACCCTTTCGGTAATATCTATCTCCTCTTCTTCTTCTTCTTCTTGTTTTTCAATCAAACGATTGATTCAACACCCATAAACGACTGTCTCTGTTATCTGACCAAACATGCTTCTAAATCCTGTCTGAATTGAATCTGTAGTAGACGATTGATAGGATTCTGATATTAGGTATTCAATTAGGGATTGATTACTTTGTTGTAATTTGTTTATTGTTTGGCCTCTAATTTTGAGAAGATGTAATGTGTTCAATGAGGTTACTATTAATCTCAATATGTTAAGTTGGATCGGGTTCGAAGGAATGGATATGGGTCATGGGTTAAAGATAAAACAAACAAGTTGTTTGATTGTTTATTTGAATTTGAAAATTGTTTAGCATAAGTAAGAGTATGTGTCTGTTTATATTATAATACTTGTGTTGCAAGTAACAGTAGGTTATAAATAGATGTTGAGGATTGTGAACTTTTGGGGGAAGTTTAATTGATCAGATGAAAATGTAGCTCCGTTTTGACCGATTGGGTCTTTAAAAGTGTAGAGGGCACCTTTTTCGGGTACTTTTGGAACACTGCTGCAATTGGTTTGGGTAGTGCAATCGGGAAATCCGTTTTGGTTCGTGAACCCGAAGAGGAAATGGTACTTTGGGTAAAAGTATATTTTTGGGTAGTTTGGGAACACCTTCACATTTTTTTTTATAAACAAACAAAATCTTGATCCGTCATTAAAACATAAATGATTACAGACTAATGGCAGGTAGACGGGCAACAAGCTGCGCCACTCCCCCCTTCTGAATAGCAAACCCTACCCTGCTAAACACAAAATTCTGCCCCTTAACATGGGCTTCACAATTGACTTGGGTAGTTTGGGTTCCATTTGGGTAAAAATGAGGTGGCACTCCCTCATTGGTTGACTTTGGGTCGTTTTATCCTAGGATTAATTTATTTTTCTTAATTGTATACTCTCCTTTTCGCATTTAAATGTAGAGAGATATAATTTTCGTTACATATTTGAAGCCCACCTGTCTTTTGTTTTTATCTTTCTAAATTTCTATTCAAGTTTTGAAATTATAACAATTTAGAAGTTGGTATATGATACTACAAAGTCAATGCATATATCCTTTTGTATCTGTTCCATTCTCCAGACAGTGGGCCTTTTCTGTTATTTGAAACCCATGTTAGTCTCTTGTCTTTTGTTTAAAACATCTTTTCTGTTAAGCGCATCTTATTATGTATGTACTAATCCATGAATGCTGTCTAGTAAAAGCTGTAAAGCAGTAAAACCGTTTGGTGTTATTGTACGGCTTCATTTGACATTTAACAGACCAAATTTGATCTATTTTGTGGTCAAAATCTGTCTAATTCACTGTAGATTGTTGTTTACCGAGTAATTTTGTCTGATAAGATAGCAAAACCGCTTGGCGCATTATATGGCTGTGTAATTTGACATTAAAGAGACCATATTTGAACTATCGGGCAGTCAAAATCTGCCTAATCAAGAGAAATTAATAACGTAGTGTGTTGTGATTATAGTAGCTAAAATTACTTGCGAATAATACATGAGTTTGAGGGGGAGTGTTTTCATTGAATAGATAGAATGATCTATGAATTATGGTGGTTCTTCTGATATTCATTACGGTACATACCTTGAACTATACTAAAGTTTCCCTTAAGATACATAATGAATGGTTCATTAATTGCAGATATGAACATTCTTTCTGTCATTTTAGGTTTGAAAAGCGATTAGATCTTATCTGTGGCACAAGTTTGGTAATTAGAGCTTAAATGCTTTATTCACTAGTATATTGTGTAGGTGACGCCTTATATATATATGTAAATATATTCACGTTGTTAACTTGCACTATTTTATATAGATTCTGCTTCTGAACTACTATAATAGCTCATTGTTAATTTAATTGTTTACACAAGTGATTACAGATTTTTGAGAATGGAAGATACACAAGATTTGGAGGAAAATCAGACTAAGGAGGTTATAGTCGAAAAAGAAACGCGCGAGGAGATGCTTTCAAGGCACAGGTTAACTGTTTCCTAAGACCCTCTTCTTTCAAGTTTCAACTTATTTGACTAGAGGTGGCAGTATTGGTGTTATGGGTCAAACGCCGTGCCAACCTCTTTGACACTTTGTTTTTTTTCCTCGTGTTTTTAAAATAATCAACGTTTTAAATAAAATATTGAGGAAAATGCCATTTTCGAGGTTTGGTCAATTTTTCGACTTTCGTCCAAAGGTTTGTTTTTCCGCATCTGGATCCAAAAGGTTTGAATTGAACTATGTTTCTTTCGACTATGATAATCTTGTCTTTTAAATATGCAATTTAAGAGGCCCTATGCATGTGAATACACTTCGGGTGTCTCTCAGCCCGTTTCCATTTTAGCCCATATTTAAAATTTACCGATTTAAAGATTTTTCAAGAAGTAAATTATGCAACTTAATTTTAAAAAAATATATATACATACACAGGAAAGAGATCACTCAGCTACAGAACAAAGAAATTGCGCTAAAAAAAGCAGCTGCAAAAGGAAGCAAAGCCGAGCAAAAAGCGAAAAAGAAACAAGTGGAAGAACAAGTGTCTCAACTCACTACCGAACTCAAGGAAAAACACGCAACCGAACTTGCTTCCGTAGGTTACGCTAACGTAACCACTAGTGGGAAAGATAAAGAAAGTGATATCGATATTTTAGCAAAAGCCATAGCCGGGGTCTCCGTTACCAACCAAATTGAGCACGCAAAGCCCAGTAAAAGCGCAAAACGGAAAGAAAAACGGGCCCAACAAGAAGCAGCCCGAGAGCAAAGAATACAAGAAGAACAAAGCGGTATTGTAAGCGATCGAATGGCTGAGAATGAACGATTAGAGAAAAAACTTGAACCCCTTGGTTTGGTGATTAACGAAATCAAACCAGACGGGCATTGTCTTTACAGAGCTGTTGAAGACCAGTTAAAAGTCAAAGGTTTGACTTTCTACACATTTCAAGAACTTAGAAAATTGGTGGCGGATTATATGCGGCAAAACTCGTCCGATTTTCTTCCGTTTTTTCTATCGGAAGTTACGGATGGAGATTGTGATGACCCTGTTGTGGAAAAGAGGTTTGAGAGTTACTGTAACGAAGTCGAGTCAACGGCTGCTTGGGGTGGTCAACTTGAACTTGGTGCGTTGACTCATTGCTTGAAGAAACATATCATGATATTTTCGGGATCTTTTCCTGATGTGGAGATGGGAAAAGAGTACAAATCTGGTGAGTCTTTGGGTTCGAGTATTATGTTGTCGTATCATAAGCACGCGTTTGGGCTTGGTGAGCATTATAATTCTGTTGTCCCCGTTTGAAAAACGGTTGAAATGGGTCGGATAACATATCATACTTTAAGTTGATACTTTTTTTCTTTCCCATAATTTTTTGTTTTGTAATGGCAATAGAAGTCATGCTTAATCTCTTGTATTAGAGTTTGTAGTAGAGTATTGCTGTGAAATGTTTTTGAATTTGAACTTGTATCACTCAAATAACATAATTGCTGTCTTAAATCTTGGATGCCATGTGAAGTATGGTGCTTGATCTGAGTTTATGATATATTTGTTTCGACATTTTCTAAAGATTTGAGTGGTTACTTGTGGGCATCAGAACGCCTGTAACCGAGTCGAGTCAAGTTCGTTAAGACTCGTTGTACTTAAGAGAGCTCGAGCTTGACTTGCTTCACGCTTTATGTTCATTAGTAAATTTAGAGAATACACTGTTTATTCTATATAATTTTTTGGAAGTAATTGTGAGAGAAAATACAATGATAAAAGTATAAAAAAAAATATTATTTAATTAAAAAAAAAAAAGTAAAGATTTTTAGTATAATCATAAAGAGATGAAGGTCAATTGTGCATGTTGTTATCAGTCTAAACCATGAAAACAACTTGCATAATAAAAATTCCTACTTTAATTGGCAAAAACAGACTTCTGTTTTTGTTCTTATATTTAGTGGACTGCTTCTTTATTCCAATTGGGTTTCAAAGAAAACAAACACAACTTTGACCTAAGAAAGTCAAAATCTTGCTAAAGATGTTCTTGTTTATTCAGCCAAATAGATCAAACACATTATTGATCCAGCACATACATAAATATATTCATCATTCATAATTTCATACTGTATTGTCATAAATTGTAAAAAGTAAATAAAAATCAGTAATCCCACAAACCTTTATTTACACAAACTTGTTTAAAACCATAAACTTACTATAAAAAAACATATCAACATAACCACAACCGAAACCGATTACCAACTCAAGATCATAGTCTTTGTCTTGAAGTATATAATTATGGATTAACCTAATCCGTCTAATTAACCTTTGGTTCATACGCGCAAAGCCACAGGATCTTGCCATGAGATCTTCCTCTTCCCTGATCGATTCGTTGAACCATCACCAACGTTCCTACAAACCGATAACATTAAATCATTCTGTTCTTTTCTTTGATCGTCAAAGCTCTCTTGCACTTCTTCTTCCATCTGAAAAAAAACGATATTATACCGTTAGAAAACTTTAAAAACTGTTTCATAAAGAGTTCCATGTAGGGCTGCAAACGAAGTGAACTGTTAAGGAAATATATGTGTTCATGAACACATATGGAAACAAACGAACACAAACAAGCGTTCATGAACGAAATCTTGAAGTATTTAAATAAAATATAAAACTAAAAACACTAATGAACCATCGAACACAAACAAACATAAACGAACACGTTACTGAGTGTTCACAAACATAAATGAACGACCGAGGCCTCTGGTCATGTTCGTTCATTTAACTTCCCGCCGAACGGTTCACGAACTGTTCGCTGAATGTTCGGCTCTTTTGCAGCCCTAGTTCCATGGTTCATTAAAGTTTAGCAAAACTTACTGATATCTGGTTCAAGTCGAATATAGGAGCACGCGCTTGAACCAACGGTTTCTCACCACTAACACCGTTTTCTTTCTGAACAAATTCGGTCACTGGAAACGAATTGTTCCCTATAACCCTTTGGTTTAGATCGACACCATACAAATTTACATTTCTTCCCAAGTTAACCGCGTTAGGTGGTTCGTTATTAATAATGTTTTTCTTCTTTGTATACATTTTCCCCCTCTGGATTACGTTTGGAGTCGGGGGCAAATTCGTCAAAGTCGCAGACTTCTTCGGGTTATTAACCTTCTCCTTCTTGCTTTTCCTGTATTGGGTTGTTTCTATATTCGGTAAAATCACTTCTTGTGAAGTTAATGATCTCGTTTTCAATAAAAATTTGCGTCGACGACTCAAGAACCTGGAATAACAAAGAACAAGAACCGTAATCTTGATGAACATTTAAATTTCTCGAATTCGGAATAACGATTGAATATGTTGTAATTAATTATCAAGATGATAATATACCTAACTTCAGCTTCTAAAGTTTGTTTCTTTTGCTTCATTGCCTCCAATTGGTTTCTTGCAGCCTCTGCTTCCTGTAAATTCAGAATAATATTCAACAATAAATATGATGGTAACTTAAGATTTTGGTACTATAAAAAGAGATAAATCCAGTGATTGTACAAGATCATAAAAGATTTTACACAAATACCCTTTTGAAATTGAGAGATCAAACTATATTTTTTACAAAGAAAATTCTGCAAATTAGTAAACAATTTTTTTCCATCTTTCAATCCAAGTTCAGATCATAACCCTAACCCTAAAATACATCCAGATATTCATGTCAAAACATAGATCAAAGCTCAATATTTGAACATTGAGAAAAAGCATGGATCTTTTTTATAAATCTTGAACAATAAACAATAGATCTATTCTGATGCATACCCATATACATGATGGCATAAAGATCATCAAGAAACATCAAGAATCATATAAGAAATCACAACATATGATCAAAACAACAAAACCCAAAAGGAAATCAAACAAAACATAACCCAAGATCAAATCTTTAAGCATAAAATGAAAAAAAGATACCTGTTGCAACTCAAGAAAATCTTGAACAAGGGTTTGGTGCTTAAATCTTGCCCTAACATCCTCATAAGGAGACGGATCAAAAGCAACCCCTTTCATCTTCTTACTCATGAGATCTCAACTTTCTTGAAAATCCCACTTTGAAAAGATACAAAAGATGCAATATTGATGAAAAATATTGAATAAAAATGGAGTCTTGAAAGATAGATGAGAGGAGAAAGAAGAAGAGGGGTGTGGGGAAGAAAGACTTTAAAAGAAAGATTAATGGGTGTGGGGGAGAGAAGGTTCTTGCTTTTCCTGTTTTCTCTGTTGATGTTGATGAAACTGACCAAATAAAAATGCCTAAAAAGCCCACACATATCCATTGGTTTGGTAGACAATGGAGTGATGAAGATGGAGAATTTTGGGGGTTTGCAGAAGGGTATTTGTGGAAGAAAATGATAATTAATTGGTCTGTGTGTATGTGTATGTGTATGTGTGTGTGAGATTTGTTTTTGTGTGTGTGTGGGTGGGTGACTGTGTGTGTGAGGTGGGTTTGGTTAGAGTTTGAAGACAGCTTCCCTCTTTCTCTCTCTATCATTTCTTTCCTTCTCTCTCATCTTTCAAGACTTTTTTTTACATGCATTTTTTTGGTCCAAATGGGCCATTAGAGAGACAGAGAGGATGAGTGGTCTGTGTGAACTCTTCTTTAAAAGCTTCAATTTTTCTTTCATTTCTTGAGGGTGTTGTCTGTAATTGTATTATCCATACAATACACCAAGACAGAAAGAAGCAGAAAAAAATATTAAATATTTTTCTTTAAAATAAAAATTTCTAGAGAGAGAAAGGGTATGAAGATAAGATTGAGACCTTGCGTAGTGGGGCGCTATAAGCCCCTATAGCGCCGAGATGGCGCCGAGAACACCGCCCCGAAGGGCGCTATGCCCAAAAAATTTTTGAAGGCGCGATAATTATCGCGGCGCCATGCTTGTTGCCTCCGTTCACCCTCCACTCACACAGACATATATATATACATATATATGTATAATTTAAGGGTTTATAATTAATTGGGTAATGATGAGGTAGGGGCGTTATGACTACAGGCTTAAATGCATAAGGCCCCATAACGCCCACACGCTGACGTGGCGCGCCACGTGTCGCATAACGCCCACAAAGGGGCGTTATGACTACGGATGGCCTGAAGAGAGAGGTGCTTTCTGATGTGTTGCAGTTGTTGGTAGTACCTTGTTTTTAGGCCTGGGTTCCATAGGTAACCTTGTGGAATTACATTTTTGACCAACACTTCATCCTTTTGAATTCAAAGATTCCTTCATTTGGATTTTGGTCTTTAATTCTTTATTATATTGCAGGATACCCTTTTCTTAGTCTACAAGGGTAAAAGAGTAATTTTGCTACAACCATGGAAGATAGAGGTCAATTCTTCAACTTTCTGGTTGGGTATTATTATCTTGTTACAAGTGGTAGTGGAGGAAGGTGCATCTAATAAAAATTAAGAAAGGCATCTTTCTACCCCTTGTATTATTGAGACATTTGTATTAAAGACATTTCTTTCATTTTCATCCTTTTCTAAAATTATCATAATGTTTATGTCACCTCAAACCAGATCTAAAAAATAGCACTTAACAAAATTTTAGCTAAGGGTGAAGGGAGTAGTTACCTAATAGAATAGGTAAATTTTTAATTCACCAAATCATACAGCGTTATGTCAATTGTTTACATAATGTAAAAAATGTTGGTGGTGGTTTACCTAATTGGGTTTAGGTAAACTATTTAAAAAAAAGAAAAAACGTGTGATTGGTTGAAAAGAAATGGACCCCACCACACACCCTCTCTCTCCCCCTTTCCCTCCCTTCACTGAGTCGGTAAACCTTCACCGAATTTCCCCCCATTTCAGTAATCTTGATTGGTAAACTATGTTGGCAGTGGAGGGGGGTCGGTAGAGGTGTACAAAAAAACTGGTTTTAGAACCGAAACCGGAAAAAAAAATCGAAACCGGTTTTTTTTAACCGGTTTTTTTATAACCGGTTTTTTTTTAACCGCCGGTTTTTATACCGGTTACTCTTCTTGACTTCAAAAACCGGTTAAAACCGGTAAAAAATCGGTTTTTTTGGGAAAAACCGGTCCCAACCGGTTATACCGGTTATTGTTTTGGACCTCAAAAACCGGTTAGTAACCGGAACCGGTTATAAAAAAAACCGGTTTTTATTTTGGGTGAAAAAACCGAAACTGGTTAATAACCGAAACCAGTTTTTAAAAAAAACCGATTTGTACACCTCTAGGGGTCGGTACCTAGTGGGTTTACCCCCATACTCTGTTCACCCTATCAACTATCAAAACCAATAAAGTACTTTTAATAACTGAAGTCAAAGAGAACTTATAACACTATGGGGTGTGGAAGGGCTTGGGTTGGGTGCATTGCTCGACACGTGGCGAGAATGGGATTCACAAGGTAATACTCAAAAACTAGGGGTGTGGTGTGGCGTGACTTAGCTCGGCGTGGCCAGCCATGTGGATTTTTTTGTTGTTGTTTAAACTATTTAAAAATTTTCATCCAGCCAACCAAAGCTAGCTATGTCACCCAGCCCCCCGCCCCACACCCCACGCCAGGCTCAATACGCACGCCAAAGGGGTAACGCTATACACAACGCCAACCCGGGATGGAGCAGCTGGCTTTAAGGTGCCAAAACGCCCCCAAACCAACGCCCACACCCACTAGTCTAAACTAAAGTTTACCAAATATGATATCTTTAGTCCAAGGGGTGTGGGGATCGTCTCCACCCCCCCCCCCCCCCCCCCCCCCCCCCGGCGCCGGGTCGTCCCCCTCGTCCCACACCGCCCCCTCCCCCTCGTCGCGTCGCATGCGGCCCATTTCAGACGTTGGAGACAAGTTTGATCGTTTGAAAAGTGGGCCCCTCAAAGCTACTTTTATATATAAAAAATAAGAGGATGGTCTATCTTCCACACTCTTGGGTAGTCCCCAAATGGATGGTCATCCACCCCATGTGATGTGCCGTCTACGTGACAGATAGTTCTCAAAGAGACTACCCAAACCAAACCGTGTGGTCTTTTAAACGTCTTCTGTCCAATCTCACATAAATGTACCACCACACCTAGTCTTTAGTCCATTAACCTACGCAGAAGAAAAATCAAAAGTTCTTAAATCTAAATAGAGAAAAATCGTTTTTGTTTATATTAGAAAGCAATTTATATACAAATTAAAATGATTGTAGTATCATAGTACCAACTAGTGTAGTAAAGTATTTCTCCTTCAAGTGGTGCAACTTTAGTCCAAAGTGGATATTGATGTGAAATTTAGGAGTAGATTTAGTGAATGTATGAGCTTAAGGTTAAAAAGAAAACCAATTTTTATAAAAAAGAAATGTATATAAAATAGCTATATATAAAAAACCATGTTAACTTATGTAACTATTAAACCGTGCGAGGCTCGGCATTACATATCTAAACGTAGATTATAAAAATACGGGTTAAGGTATACTCAACAATATTATAATAACTCAATTCAGTGTTTTAAAAACAATTAGATAAATAATGAGAAAATTAATTAAAATATAAAATTATTATTTTTAGTTATATTAATTTAAAAGAAAGATTTAAGTTAAATAATGAAATAATTTTAATAGACAGTAAAAGGAAAAAAAAAAAAAAAGAATTTTAAAATTTGTTAAAAGCTTAGTTGAATTTATTCAAATAATACTGAAAAACCTACTTAAAATCCATATAAACCAGCATTTAGGGTAGGTTGAGGTTCGAATCTGGTCATTTCCCTCTCCTGTATGCGCACTAACCAATTCGCAAGCTTTAATTTTTATCTTCCTTCTCTGTTTACTAATATATTATATATAATAAATGAAAGTTATTTGGGTCACGTGTCAGTAGATGAGGGCATCGTTTTTCCCCTTTTCCCGCCCAACAGTACCACTGCCCCCTTTTATCTATCTCATCACTCATTTACTCATTTAGGGCTTCCCCACTTTCTCTCTCCCTCTGCTCTGCTCTATTCCGATCGATGTTCAGATCAATGCTTCGAATCAAGGTTAGATTATCAATAACTTCCGTTCTATAAGTGTCAATCTTTGTTTTCATTGTTCACTCATTCGATCTTCATGTGTCTTTACTTATTGTTGTGCTTTGGCTAGGGTTCCGCTGGTAACTTGATGACGGAGATGATCGGAGGTTGTCGGCTCTGCGGCCTGCAGTTCTCTTGGTTAATTTTTTGTCAGGTTTGTTGTTCAATTTTGATGTTCAATTATCTAATTTTCATTTTATTTTTAGACTTTTATATCATTTTGAGGTCGATTGAATGGTTATGCTGTAATGGATTTGAGGTTTAGGGTTAGTTATAAATATATTTTTTCATTTTTCCATCTTGAGTTTTAGGTTAGGGTTTGTTTTATTTTTGGGCTTCTATATGATTTTGAGGTCGATTGTTTGGTGACTTGCTATTGTTGTTTGCTGTTGTTTGTTAATTAGGATGCTGACATCACCGACCGACTCCAACGACTTTGAAAGGTTGTAGGACTATGTGGACCAACTAAAAGATTTGGACGACAAATATCAGGTGTTTGGTTTCATTTTTTTATGTTTTACTTATTTTCATATTATGAAATTTGTGAAATAAGGTAAAAATGACCATTCTAATAGTTCATGATTTCATCCCTGTTGAAATAAGGTAAAAATGTTCATTCTAATACGGCAAGTATCTTATGGTTGGATGGTTGAATTAGTTTTATTTTGGGTATTTTTGGATGATTTCATCCATTTCTTTAAATAGTTCATGATTGAAGATGCAGTTGAACGTATCTTTTGAGTGAAAGGAATGTTGATTTCTCAGAAGATGCAGTTGAAGGTATCTTAAATAAGGTAATAATGCATTACATTCCTGTTGAAAAACAGAATCGATAAATTTAGGGAAAATGAGGTTGAAAGATGATAAGCCAACAGTGGACGATATCATTCTACAGGTTCGATAAATTCAGGTGTATTCTCAAATAATGCTTCCTAGATGCTTCCAAACAAGCAGCACTTTGGACATTTGTCAGTCTTCAAACATCTATTATCTAATATCTATTATCTATTATATATAATAATTATATATAATAAATGAAAGTTAATTGATCCACTTTGGGCCACGTGGAGCAATCAACTTTCATTTATTATATATAATAATAGATAATAGATAATAGATAGTAGATAATAGATAATAGATGTTTGAAGACCGACAAATGTCCAAAGTGCTGCTTCTTTGGAAACATCTATGAAGCATTATTTGAGAATACCCCTGAATTTATCAAAGCTATAGAATGAGATCGTCCACTGTTGGCTTATCATCTTTCAACCTCATTTTCCCTAAATGTATCGATTCTGTTTTTCAACAGGGAAGTACTGCAATCATTCCTCTCAGTTAAATAGACCGACACTTGCTTCCTCTCAAAGGGTTATGGAGTGGTTATAACAGCTGATCATGCTAAGGATTGTTATAACTAACCACTGCTCCTTATAAAGACTGATGGACTTAAAGACTGATGAGGCCTATCCACTGTTGAAGACAAAGCCTTGTTGTCACGGCCCCCGACCCAGTTTTACCCGGTTCAGAAGTCACGGGACAGAAACCCGTGGTATTGGTGTTTAATTCGGCAGCGGAAATTTTAACAGGATCGTTTAAATTGAAAACACTCAGTTATTCTATTTCAATTTCCGGGACAAACCCCGTAATTTACAATAAAGGGATTTCACTGGGAAATCCCATGTCTACAAAAACATGTTTATTTATTTACTGAGCCACATTGTTTAAGCTTGAGTGATGCACGACACTTTTCCTTGTTCACAGTAAATCACCTTAAACATGTTTAAAAAGATTTTATCAGCGGGGAAATACTGGCGAGTCATTCAATTTACACGAAATGACACATTGTTACAATTTACAGCATTAAGGGTTTTTATATTTGCCCCTATCTTATAATTAGCTGGTTCAGCTGTCACTCGACCGAATCTGTGACTGTGGACATATCACTAATTAGGCTCGCCCACCTAAAGTGATAAATCGTTAGTAGTAATGTGCACAAACCCCCACTTACTGCCAGTAATTAAAGATTAGCAAAGACTTAATCACTGCAAAGTATAACTGGAAAACATTTAGGGTTTTGCAAAGTAATTTGATAAAATCAGAATGACTCACATTACAAGTTTAGTTGGACAGAGTTTTGCCTACTGATTAAGCTTGGTAACCTAGTTAAAATAACAATGCACACGAAACTAGGTTAGTAACTTAATACAACATTTACGATAAGCTCACGAAATCAAAACCCTCACGAGGAATGACAAAGTATAGCCCAAATCCAGGCAGTACTTAAACATCAATCGGATCGGTTTCATTCGATCGGACATTGTATCGTAGCAGTGATCGAGTTATTACCCTGTAATCGAAGCAGAGATTCGGGACTTTAGGGTGAAATTGGAAAGAACAGAGCACAACTCAACATACGAAATGAATTTTTACGTCGAAACAGAACAGCCATGCAAGTGCCAAACCCCTGAGCTTTATACTGGATTTTGGTCTCCCCCGCGTGTCGTGCCAGGAACCCTGGCCTCTGGCGCGTGTCGCGAGAGCGACCAAGTTAGGCTAGGGTAGCCTCGTTGCATAGCCTTGCTGAGTCAAAAATCTCAAAAATACGTGATTTACATCCGTTTTTGAAGGATAATTATCAATTAGGGGATACCCCCCTCGAGTTTTAGGGGGCCCTGATCCTAGTTTTGATTGTTTTAAAAATTATGGGTCGTGCCATACCACTTGGGGGTCTCAATTAGGGTTTCCTAATGGGCATTATTAAATTAAGAAATAATAATTTTGGCAAGGGTTGTTATACCCTCCCCACCTTGTTTAAAATCTCGTCCTCGAGATTTACTGGAACAAATAAGGGTACTTCCGCTTCATTTCTGATTCCAGTTCCCAAGTGTACTCAGGTCCTCTTTTCGAATCCCACTTTACCTTGACCAGTACCAGTCTCTTATGCTTGAGGAACTTGACCTTTCTGTCTTCTATTTGAGGAGGTTTCTCAACAAATTTCAGCTTTTCATTTACCTTTATATCCTGAAGAGGTACTATCAGCGATTCATCAGATAAGCACTTCTTAAGATTGGATACATGAAATACATCATGTACCCCGGCTAATTCTTCTGGTAGTCGTAAGCGATAGGCAACTGGTCCTATTCGTTGGGTAACTGTGAATGGTCCTATGTACCTTGGACTTAACTTTCCTTTCTTACCGAACCGAATTACATCTTTCCAAGGAGAAACTTTCAACAATACCTTGTCTCCAACTTGAAATTCTAACGGCTTACGTCGGTTGTCCGCGTAACTTTTCTGGCGGTCTCGAGCTGTCTTCAGTCGTTCCTTTATTTGAGTTACCTTGTCGGTGGTTTCTTGCACAATTTCGGGACCTGATAATTGACTTTCTCCTATTTCTGCCCAACATACTGGAGTTCGACACTTTCGTCCATATAGTGCTTCGAACGGGGCAACATTGATGCTTGTGTGATAACTATTGTTATAGGAGAATTCTATTAGGGGTAAATGATCATCCCAGTTTCCACCGAAATCTATTACACATGCCCTGAGCATGTCTTCGAGAGTTTGGATCGTCCTTTCACTTTGTCCATCTGTTTGAGGATGATATGCATTACTTAAATTTAATCGCGTTCCCATTGCTCCTTGAAAACTTGTCTAGAAATGCGAAGTGAAACGACTATCTCTATCTGACACAATAGAGAGTGGAATTCCATGTAGTGATACTACCTCGTCTACGTATGACTTAGCCAATCTCTCCATGCTAAAGGTTTCCTTCATGGGTAGGAAATGAACTGATTTAGTTAATCGATCTACAATCACCCAGATTGCGTCGTTACCTTTCCTGGTCTTGGGCAGCTTAGTAACAGAGTCCATTGTTATTAGTTCCCATTTCCATACATGCATTTCTAATTGTTGAAGTAAACCTGCGGGTTTCTGATGTTCTGCCTTAACTTGCGAACAAGTTAGGCACTTAGAAACGTATCTAGCTATGTCCTTCTTCATTCCTATCCACTAGAAGTTATTTCTTAAATCTTGATACATCTTGTTATTACCAGGATGCACCGTGTACCTAGATTTATGGGCTTCCTCTAAAATCTTTTCTCTTAAGTCTCCTTGTTTAGGTACCCAAATCCTTTTCTTATGGAATCTCCAAATTCCATCAGCCCCTTGTTCTAGTTCCTTTATTCGTCCTTTCATTCCTTTAGTATCATCCTTGATTGATGTTTCCTGTACATTCTTCAGTTGTTCCATTAAATCTAACTGTAGATTTAATCTAAGAGCACGAACTCGTCTTTGCTTCTCAGGATACTTACGACTTAGGGCATCTGCTACTACATTTGCCTTTCCTTCGTGATATTGAATATCACAGTTATAGTCACTTAGGATTTCCATCCATCTTCTTTGTCTCATGTTTAATTCTTTTTGCCCAAATTTGTACATTAAACTCTTATGATCTGTATAGATTGTAAACTTACTTCCGTACAGATAATGTCTCCATATCTTAAGGGCAAAAATTATGGCTCCTAACTCTAAGTCATGAGTCGTATAATTTTCCTCGTGATTTTTCAATTGTCTTGAGGCATACACAATTACCTTTTTGCGTTGCATTAGTACACATCCTAATCCTAGCTTAGAAGCATCAGAGTAGACTTCAAAATCTTTTGTCCCTTCTGGTAAGGCAAGAATTGGGGCATTTGTTAATCTTTGCTTTAAGATCTTAAAGGCCTCTTCTTGCTTAGGTCCCCAGTCAAACTTAACTGTTTTACAAGTTAACTTAGCTAATGGAACCGCTATCTTAGAGAAATCTCTTATGAAGCGCCTATAATATCCGGCTAATCCTAGAAAACTTCTAACTTCGGTAGCCGATTGTGGGACCTTCCAATTGGTGATTGCTTCTATTTTGGAGGGATCTACATGAATACCTTCATGATTCACCATGTGACCTAAAAATTGCACTTCCTGTAGCCAAAATTCACACTTCGAGATTTGGCGTAAAGCTTTTCCTTTCTTAACAAAGTTAAGAGTGCATGTAGGTGCTCAGAATGCTCGTCCTGACTTTTAGAATAAATAAGTATATCGTCGATGAAGACAATTACAAATTTATCCAAATATGGTTTACAGATCCTATTCATCATGTCCATGAATGTTGCAGGAGCATTGGTTAGTCCAAACGGCATGACTGTAACCTCGTAGTGACCATACCTAGTTCTGAAAGCAGTCTTAGGTATGTCTTCTTCCTGTACCTTCAACTGATGATATCCGGAGCGTAAATCTATCTTAGAAAAATATCTAGCTCTCTGAATTTGATCAAAAAGATCATCAATCCTAGGTAATGGGTATCGATTCTTAATTGTAACCTTATTCAGTTCCCTATAATCGATACACATCCGCATCGAACCATCCTTCTTTTTCACAAACAACACTGGTGCTCCCCAAGGGGATGAACTAGGTTGTATGAATCCTTTGCTTAGCAATTTATCTAACTGCTTCTTCAGTTCTAACATTTCAGTGGGTGCTAGTCGATAAGGTGCCTTAGCTATTGGTGCAATTCCAGGAATTAGATAAATTCTAAACTCTACTTCCCTATTAGGTGGTAGTCCAGGTAGTTCTTTGGGGAATACATCCGGGTATTCTGATACTACTGGAATTTCCTTAAGTTCCTTACTTTTAGTGTTAAGGATTACCGAAATCATATACACTATTCCTTGTTTTCGTTCATAACTAGCAACTTTCATTACTGAAATGAACTTCATTGGTTTATGTGGCTTATCTCCTGTAACTACAATTACCTCTCCTGCGGGTGAATGAATTTCTATGGAATTCTTATCACAGAGGATTCGAGCATGGTTGGCTACTAACCAATCCATACCAAATACAACATCGAATCCAGCTAGCTTCATAGGCAGCAGGTTTGCAGAAAATGTATATCCTGAAAGTTCTATTTTTCCTTCTTGCAGAACCTTATCTATGCTAACAGAATTTCCATCTGCCGTTTCTACCGTATAAATCTGCCTAAGTTTAGTTAAAGGTTGTTTAAGAGCTTGGCAGAATGAAGTATTTATAAAACTTTGGTTTGCACCAGAGTCAAATAATACTTTTGCGTAAACGTCGTATATAAGAAACGTACCAGCTATCACATCCGTAATCAGATCTGCTTCTTGAGTTATCAACTGAAAGGCTCTTGCGTTTTTCTTATTAGTTCCCTCAGCAGGTTTGGCCTTGTTGTCAGCTGGCTTGACCAGTTTAGGGCATTCTGGTCTAAAATGTCCAGCTTCTCCACAATTGTAGCAGATCTTTGATTTCTTCTTACACTCCTCCTCTCGGTGCCCCGGCGCCTTGCAGAAATTGCAATTTTCCTTACATTTCCCAAAATGTTTCTTTTTACAATTTCCGCAAAATGGCGGTGTGGAAGACTGCCCGGTTCCCTTTTTCTTGAAGTTACTATTATTACCCCCATGGAAGCCTTGGGTAATCTTTTGTGCCAATTCTTTTTTCCTGTTTTCCTCCCTTGTGCGCACCAATCCATCCGTCAGAGTGTTGGCCAATTCGACCGCATCATCTATCGTTTGAGGTCTCGCGGCCTTAACTATATCACGAATCTCGCTAATTAGCCCCCAAATGTAGCGAGAAATAAGCACCGGTTCTGGCGAAGCCAGAGTTGGTACAATTCTAGCATACTCGAAGAATTTCGAAGTATACCCTCGACAGTCGACGTCCACCATCCGGTGGTTCAGGAACTTGTTTGTCATTTGTTCCTTCTCATAGGCGGGACAAAATTTTCTTTCCACCAATTCTTTAAATTCCTCCCAACTCATGGTGTAAGCCACGTCACTTCCTTTTGCCTGCAGCACCGTGTTCCACCATTCTAACGCCTCCTCCTTGAAAAGGTGGGATGTATACATAACCTTGTCTTCCTCTGTGCATTTACTTATTTTTATTACTGCTTCGGTCTTTTCTAACCAACCCAGTGCGGCAGTCGCCCTTCATTGTGTAAGACCCTAATCCGTTTTAGTCTAAGATTCGCAGCGGAAAATACATACTAAAAATTTCTTTATTAGTTATTCTTTCTTTCACTTAAATACATTAAAAACTAACATACTTATATCAAATTAAATGACCACATACACACCCACGTACAATCCATGTCTTGACTCGATCATCAACCGCTTACTCTTCATGTTGAGAATCTCGTAACCTCGTATAACCTGCAGTCACCACATACAATTACTTCATTAGCAACCGGTGACGTAATACATATACTTTAAAACATGCATCATCAAGCATCAATATTTCCTATCCTCGCTTATGTGAATCCATTAATCCATCCAGTCGAACTCTCTAGTCCGACTCTCCATACTTAACCCTCATTCTTCATTCTTAATATACCTGCACTTCCCTTTCATACTCAACAGAAAACAGTTAGCATCATTAAACTTATCTCATAGGTGTAATCTCACGAGTACACATAACCAAATCTCATTCATTTGTGTATTTAACTAAATTACCTTTTCATGCATAATACCTTACTATACATACCCACTTCATTTACAACTTACATCTTACCCACAAGTATAACTATTTACTTTATCTTTGTGCATAATACTAACATGTAAGTTCCCTACCTTACCCATACTTAATAGAAATTACTTTCTTCCAGCTTTCGACTCACTTTCCATAAACTTACCTTATTACCTCCATTGATTCATACTTTCCCACAAAATTCACAATAACCATCATACTACAATACATCTTACATCTAAAGTGTAAGTTCGGGATTCACTTACCTTATGCGCCCGTATTTGCATCCGCTTACTTGAGTCTTCTTGGCCCGTTAGCCTTCCACGCTCCCATCCCTCTTGACATGATTCCTATACTTTCATGTCATTACGTTTACATCCTTATTAGCATACATGATTATACATATGTACGATCATATCAAGTTCATATCTCACATATGCCTTTCATTAGCCAATTCAAACAAGCATATAGCATACTCAACATCATCATAACATAACCCTCACATATTATGGCCATTTAGACATTTCATCAAACACTTGATGTGCGTACTACTTTCTAAGCATAATGTACACGTGTTTCATGCCTTTCTTCCTAATTATCCCTTT
Organism: Helianthus tuberosus; assembly: GCA_030545235.1. Classification (NCBI taxonomy): domain Eukaryota; kingdom Viridiplantae; phylum Streptophyta; class Magnoliopsida; order Asterales; family Asteraceae; genus Helianthus; species Helianthus tuberosus. The sequence goes on from JARYGA010056384.1 coordinate 70,917, forward strand.
CATTCATCAACCCAAGTAAACATCATTCAAATTCTATACCATACTTCATCCATATACAAGCACACATCACATACTACACATATTCATGATCAAATTCATACCATTTCATGGATTAAACATAAACCCACTTAGCTAAAAGTGGTAATTCATCCTAACACCTAAATTATAGCAATTCACTAAGAGTTTTCACATAGGATTAGTTCCTAAACAAGCATACATCGTCAATTTGGCCACAACCTCTACGATTCATACATAAATCACTACTTGTGATGTTCATCAAGTTTTCTCAACTTCATTAAACATCAAAATTCAACATACCTTATGATCCCCTAGCTTGGGTGATCGTTAATTCATGTTCCTTCTTGAATTTAGACTTCGTTTGGCCCTTTAATTTGAAGATTCTTCAAGAACTAGGGTTTGAACCCTTGGTTCTTTCTCCTGGACATCGATCCAGAACACACACAAGTGTGTGTGTTTGTGTGTGTGTTTTCTTTTAATACCACAACTTTCAAGTTGTTCACTTTGGTCCCTCATGTTTCGTTTTAATTAAATAAGGCTACAACCCTTCGTTTAATACCAACGATATTAACAATCAACTAGGTTAATTATTCCTAGTTAATGTTCATTTACCGGTTCACTTTTATCCCCTAACGGTATTTTACCCGTTCCTTTACATTAACCGGGTTTAAATTACCAAACCCATTTTTGGGGTGTTACACATTGCTTGCAAATTCGACTGGCTTACAGGCAAGAAATTCCTTATAAGTGCAACCAGGTGTTGCAACTTTCATTTTCTTAAGTATTGGGGCTTGAACCACATTATTATCATTATTGCCGCCTCCGTTTACACTGTTACTGAAATTATCGTCGCGAGTACGTTTGCTGTGGTTAGCTTGTGAAGGTTCAACGGGGTTCTTAACAGCAACGACGATTGCCGGGATAGCATTGGCTATACCCTGGGCAACTATATTTTCGATATCTTGTCTGTTGAGAAAGTGGTCTTCATTATTTTGTTCAAATTGGTTAACTTCATTGACTGGTTCATTTACTGCGTTTTCCACCTGATAATTAACATATAAATTATTGGCACAAAATTGATAACAATTAAACACAGCAAGGCAATCACAACACAGTTAAGTCAACACGTATAGCCAAAATTGTCGACCTTGCGACATTCATATTTTTATATAATATTAGGCATCCATACACACCAGGTATTTACACATGTTTTAATTTAAGATTATTATACAATATTATATTATATTATTATATTTTATTGTTATTATTATTATATATTTTTTTCTACATATTAGTATTATACAAACACTCGACCACGGTTAGCTGGCTTCTCAGAAACGACGCTCCCTCTCGTCGTATTTCCATGTGATGTTTTCCCCCACTTCACGAATCCGATTTCCCGCATCCACCAGTTCCTCGCCATATCGGCGTAATTCGGCAACGTTCTCGATGCTCATCGGTGGGAAAGGTGCAGGTTCAGGATCAAACTGGGGAAAATAAACATTAGGGTTATTCATGAAGTTCTGAAAATGCCAGTCGCTCGTCCACCACTCTTCCAACTGCCCTGTAAAAGGTTGAGGGTTGACAATAGGGTCCGGTATAGCAAGTTCCAAATTAATTGGAAGTTCAGATTGGGCTGGGAAATTGAAAAGAGTTTCGTCTGCAGGTCCGATGAGGTCACAATTCGCCAGTTTCCTATCAAGTTCTTCCCAAGGTGCCATCTCCTGGGCTTGGCCGGAACACTCCCCTATTTCCTTTCCTTTTCCTTTGTCTTTTGGGTCCTCTGTCGTTTTCACCTTTTGGGCAGGTGGCTTCTTCCTTCGTCCGCGTTTCCAGTCCAGGATTCTTCTCCACTTTTTAGTCTTGGGTTTTTCCTTGGGCTGGGCCTGGAACACTAGTGGCTCCTCAGTATCCGCTTGATAGCCGGATTGGGTTCCTGTTGTATCCATATCGGTGGTATGGATAGTAAAGTTTCGGAGTGCCTCTGACAGTTCATTCATGCTGTTAGCACATATGAAGAAACATACACAAAATTCAAGTTAAAATTTTATTTGTTAATTGAAATTTTCACAAAATCACAGAATGGCAATCTGAAAAATTAAATATTTTTAAATACTTACTTGGCTTAAATCAGTGGCTCTGATACCACCTTTTCTGTCACGGCCCCCGACCCAGTTTTACCTGGTTCAGAAGTCGCGGGACAGAAACCCGTGGTATTGGTGTTTAATTCGGCAGCGAAAATTTTAACAGGATCGTTTAAACTGAAAACACTCAGTTATTTTATTTCAATTTCCGGGACAAACCCCGTAATTTACAATAAAGGAATTTCACTGGGAAATCCCATGTCTACAAAAACATGTTTATTTATTTACGGAGCCACATTGTTTAAGCTTGAGTGTTGCACGACACTTTTCCTTATTTAGAGTAAATCACATGAAACATGTTTAAAAAGATTTTATCAGCGGGGAAATACTGGCGAATCATTCAATTTACACGAAATGACACATTGTTACAATTTACAGCATTAAGGGATTTTATATTTGCCCCTATCTTATAATTAGCTGGTTCAGCTGTCACTCGACCGAATCTATGACTGTGGACATATCACTAATTAGGCTCGCCCACCTAAAGTGATAAATCGTTAGTAGTAATGTGCACAAAACCCCCACTTACTACCAGTAATTAAAGATTAGCAAAAACTTAATCACTGCAAAGTATAACTGGAAAACATTTAGGGTTTTGCAAAGTAATTTGATAAAAACAGAATGACTCACATTGCAAGTTTAGTTGGACAGAGTTTTGCCTACTGATTAAGCTTGGTAACCTAGTTAAAATAACAATGCACACGAAACTGAGTTAGTAACTTAATACAACATTTACGATAAGCTCACGAAATCAAAACCCTCACGACGAATGACAAAGTATAGCCCAAATTCAGGCAGCACTTAAATATCCATCGGATCGGTTTCAATCGATCGGACATTGTATCGTAGCAGTGATCGAGTTATTACCCTGTAATCGTAGCAGAGATTCGGGACTTTAGGGTGAAATTGGAAAGAACAGAGCACAACTCAATGTACGAAATGAATTTTTACGTCGAAACAGAACAGCCATGCAAGTGCCAAACCCCTGAGCTTTATACTGGATTTTGGTCTCCCCCGCGTGTCGCGCCAGGAACCCTGGCCTCTGGCGCGTGTCGCGAGAGCGACCAATTTAGGCTAGGGTAGCCTCGTTGCATGCATAGCCTTGCTGAGTCAAAAATCTCGAAAATACGTGATTTACATCCGTTTTTGAAGGATAATTATCAATTAGGGGATACCCCCCTCGAGTTTTAGGGGGCCCTGATCCTAGTTTTGATTGTTTTAAAAATTATGGGTCGTGCCATACCACTTGGGGGTCTCAATTAGGATTTCCTAATGGGCATTATTAAATTAAGAAATAATAATTTTGGCAAGGGTTGTTATACCTGTTAAAGACAAGCACTTATGTACCTAGAGCCTGATCAACCAAAGGAAAACCACTGCTCCGTTGCAGCAATGGTTCAGCATCTACAACGGATTCAACTTTAGTATTTATGTATCAGTGTTTCTTATGTAACAGTGTTTAGTATAGCAGTGGTTCGCTAGAGTTTATCTCTCGAGACAAACCCTACACAAACCCAAAGACGAACCACTACCCAATAACAACAGTGGTTCAACATCAACAGCAGATATTCTACCTTTGTTTATGTTAACAATGTTTATATGTTACAGTATTTATCACATCAGTGTTTTATACTCTGTTAGATGTCATATCACTGAGGTATTTATATGTAACAGTATTTATCACATCACCTCATTGGTTTGATCTGTACTATAAATAGAACTGTGGTTTGATCTTTATACTACTAAATAAAAATGAAGTACACTTGGATGATTATTAAGCTCCTCATTTTGATTGTTTGGGTATAGTATTCTTGAAATTGGTCTTTTTTGCAAACATATGTTTATGGGCAAACTTCTTTTTAAGGTCAAACATTTGTTTAAGCGCAAACATCTGTTTATGTCCAAACATCTGTTTAAGGTCAAATATCTGTTTAACTCCAAACATCTGATATAGAAGGTCAAATATCTGTTTAAGGTCAAACATCTTCAAAATAGTTAAAAATGATAGTTTTCATTAATCCTTAAAAGTCTGTTACAACCACTTTTTTGGTTCAAACATCTTATTGTTAAATGTTATCCACTACTGAAAGAGAACCTCTGTTTCTTCATTCTTCATGTTGACCACTGACTGAGCAAACATCAGTGTTTCAATCACTGTTGGCTATCCACTGATAGTTAAAAAATAGTCACTGCTCACATTTTTATTGTTGACATCCACTGATATTGACCATAATTGGTTTTTCTAAAAAAACATCCACTGCTCGCATTTTTATTGTTGATGTGATTAATTAATTATAGAATGAAATTATCAAATGAAAACTAGAATTACAATGAAATTACCATTTAACCTAATCGTTACATTCCAATGAGATAAGAGTTCCTCTAATATTGTTTTGGTGATAAAAAATAAAGTTAAAATAAAAAATAAAAATAACTGTTGATGACATTTTGTTGCATATCAAATCAGTAATTAATGTTAATTTCTTGAGCTTTGGACATTGAAAATATGCAAAATGAGAATTTCAAATTGACGGTTATTTTCTCTTAATTAAAGTTAAAATAAAAATTAGAAATGTCATGATGACAATTGCTTTCAAATCAAATCAGTAATTACTGATAATATCAATAACTTTTGAAATTCAAAATATGCAAAATGGTAATTTAAAATTGACATTCTCTCTCTCTTTTTTTTTCCTACATATGCAACATAGATTCATAAGATTAAAATTTATTCATTTATTCATGACCTTAAAAGTCCAATTATTACATAACATACTGAACAACTAAAGTTTTAAATCTAACAATAACCGTAAGAATTAAGAAATGTCAGCTTCAACTCCATCGATTGCTGAACCTCTCGATGTATGTCATTCAGCATCGCCATGAACTCCACGTCTCTATCACCGCACTCTATATTGCTGACAACACAAAGCTCACGAACTGAAGTTGAAGGCATCCGCATAAGATTTCTGGAAACCTGCTCTCTCGTGAACATGCCAACTTGCAATCCATCAAAACATCTCTTCAGCTCTTGAAGAGTAGCCATATCTTCATACACCTGTTCCTCAATATGCTTGACAAAATGCTGCTTTAAATCATCTGATTTTACAGTAGTGAATGACGCCATATCAATAAACTATATTACTCGACTTTCCTGAAAGTATGATATCTTCGTAGGAAATCGTGATGAAAAACAGGTGAAGTGGCCATGAGTTTATATACTTAATCAATCAAAACGTGTAGATTTAATATAAACATATTAATGTATATTTCAAAGCAGCAGTCTTTTAATGCAAAAACCTTTTCAAACCCCAACTTTTACGGGAAAACTTTAAAATTAAATACCAAGAAACCCAAGGGACAAAATTTTGAAGTTCAAAGAACAAAAGCAGATTATCATAATTACAATTAACCTCTTCATTTACCATGTAGACGCGTTTTTAAACTCTATAAAAGACCGATAATTACTTTTGATTCAAAACATCAACAAACTGTCCTACAAATCACTGTCTGTGAAAGATTGTTCCACATCAGAAAATCCAACAAAAATCTACATGGCAAACTTCAGCTTCTACCACTGGCCAGACACCAGCGATGTTAAAACCCAATTCTCGATGTGGTCACTTAAAGAAAAAAGAACAGACGAAGAACAAAACAGTAAAGTCGACATAATCAATGACACTAATTACAAGAAAACCTGGAACAACATAGCATTGCTTGATGAAGTCCTCCACTCTCCTCCATCAGATTTCCAGAAAAATGCAGAAGAGTTTCTCACACAACTTCTAAAACAGGATCAGAAAATCTGCAACATGCTAACTGATCTGAAAAACAAAAGAGAGCATGAAATCACATGGAGAAAGGCCAGAGTCTAGGAAATCCTAACAAGTGTTAACTCTAGCGTGTAATAGTTTATAAATATTTCATTAAATTTCTATTTTTCTATGTAATAGTTTATTTTAATAATCTCAATATCCATCTTAACATATTTTAAAATGTCAGTGTCAATAAAAACTCTCAACATCATCAACAGTTAATCAAAATAAGAAATAAGCCTAAAATGCAAAGGTCTCCTCTCAACTGTTGTATCACATTTAACTTTTCACGATTTTCATTCAAAGTTTTATGATACTTCAGTGTTTATTCATTCATACTATTTAATCTAACATGGGTTTCCATCCAACTGTTGACCAAAAGTCAAACAGATGTTCATCAAAAGTCAAACTGATGTTCACCAATAGTCAAACAGATGTGATACATCTCAGATGCTTGGTTTAAGACCAAACATCTGTTTATGGACAATCATCTGTTTAAGGTCAAACATTTGTTTAAGGCCAAACATCTGTTTATGGCTAAACATCTGTTTATGGCAAACATCTGTTTAAGGTTAAACATCTGTTTAACTCCAAACATCAGTGTTTCAATCACTGTTGGCTATCCACTGATAGTTAAAAAACAGCCACTGCTCACATTTTTATAGTTGACATCCACTGATATTGACCATCATTGGTTTCCCTAAACAACTGTCATCCATTTTCATTAGAGGTTGTGACGTGGACAGTTCTTAGCCGTCCACGCTTTGTAACCGCTGCCACGTCAGCATCCACTTTTCACTTTTATAAAACCCTGATCAAAACCCCAAACAGGGTTTTAACTGCCATTTCGAATTCCAAATAGGGTTTCCATCAAATTCCTTCAAACTCTTCATCATCTTCTTCCTCTCACAAATTCCTTCGAATCACCATGACTCTTTCTCTTAAAAACCCTCATAACTATCTATGTACACTTGAGAAAACAAGTAAAAACACAGAATTTCACTCAATCATCGATGCTCTTTCATCCTCAAAGTACAAAACTTTGTTGACCTGCAACACACCTATTTACCAAGAAACCCTAAGAGATTTTTGGAAAAATGCAAAATTAGAAGTTCAAGACAACAAGCCTTGGGCTATTACATCAACAGTAGGTGGGATTCAGGTTGCTATTACTCCACAAACCATATCTGAGGTTTTTGAGATGAACGATCATACAGGTAAAAACCCTTTCCCAAAAGAAGAGTATCAACGAGATTTGATTGAAAGGGGGTATGAAGAGCAATGCCCCAAAGCTACTATGCAAAAAGGAGCATTCCCACCTTCGATGAAATTTTTATTTCATACTTTACGCTTGTGTGTTTCAAACAAAACAACAACTTTCAAGGAAATTCCATTGAAAATTCAATACTTGGGATATGCTATTATGGCTAAACAAGATTTCAATTACTCCCAAGAGATTTTCAATTATTTGGTTAAAAATGTCAATAATATAAAAGATAAGAAAAAACCATTCCTGTTGTTTCCAAGGTTTTTAAGCTACTATTTACAGCAGAAAGTACAAAATGATAGTGCACAAGTGCTTCTTCAATGTGCTCATTGTGAAATAAATAGTTTGTCTGCTGAAACTTTTACAAGGTTGTCAGAGTCAAAAGCTTTAAAAACACAAACAGAGGAGCCTGAGCAAACTTTAGATGCGTCCACATCTGCTCCTCAGGTTTCTGCTGTTGAGCCCACTGCTCTTGGTGACCATAGCATCACAACCACTGCTGTGCAACCTCCACCAAAAATCACCAAAAATACCATCAAGAAAAAAACCAAAAAGCCCCCCAAACCCTCAAAAAAGGACCTTGTGGAAGATGAGATCCCAGAAGTAACTCCTATGACAACACAAAAGTCACCATCATCCACTGTTGCTACTTCCTCACAACAGTTGGAAAGATCTCCACCACAGGCCTCAACTCCTCCTGCTTCCTCACAAAAGGAACATGTTGTAAGCACAGGGACACCTGTCTATGGTACATTACCCTCACTTGAGAGTATCTTCTATAGCCCTGCTCCCGGGGCAATTTCTCTTTCAACTCCTATCCCTACAACCACATTACCACCCACCATTTTACCTCTGTTTAAAGCATTGGATATGGATCAGACAGTAATCAGTTCTTCTCAACAACCCATCACTGAGAATATACTCCAACAAGTGACTGAGTCTGATGCCTCTACCTTTGCTAACCCATCAACAGTTGAGGAGGTTACACCCCTAGAGTTACATGTATCTCTTGGTGGTAGTTCAAGTGGAGCAACTACTACATGTGTTGAATCCACTGATTTACACCTGGAAAGTAGTTTCATAAGTCAGACTCCCTTGAAGGCAATTTCTTCCTTGGGAACCAAGGTATCCACTGGTGTGTTCAAGCTAACAACTTGTGTGCTTACTAAGGTAACTACTGCTGAAGAAAGAAGTCCCCAGTACCAAGAAAAAGGGGCATCAGTGGATGAACCATTGGAGACTTCTCCTGGTCCAACTGCTGATACAACCACTGCTGGTGGGAAATCAGATGATCCCATTAAATTGGGTGATGGTTTAAAATATCAGAATTTGACGGAGAGAGTTACCAATCTTGAAACATATGTGGCAGATATCAAAAATATGCTGCAACAGTTGTTACAATCCTGAAAGTCTCGATCCACTGCTTCATCATCTGCTACCACAACAAGTGAGCTATGGCAACTTCTACAACCTCTGTTTCATCAACAAAGAAAATATGCTGATCAACAACATGAAATTCAGCTACAAATGTTCAAAAAAGTGATGGAATCAAGGTATAAGGATACTCAAGCTGACATTAAAGCCATCAAAGCTCATTTACTTCAAACTACTGGTACTTCTCCTCCTACTATTGTCTATGTAGAAAACCCTGATGATGCCAAAAAGGCTAAGAAAGGAAAGAAAGGAAAGGATGGTTTGTATCTAAAACCTGATCCAAAGGCTAAACCTGTTGTAAAAATTCCAAGGCCATATGGTACAAAGAAGGTTGATGTGACTCTCAATGCCTTTGCTGAACAAAAAGCAAATAGAAAAGAGAAAATGGAATGAAAGGGTTCTAAAAGATTTGAAAAAGAAAAGGAAGTTCTGATGGCAAAGAAAGAGCAGGGTACTTCAACAGCTTTTGAGACACCTGTTATATTAACAGCTGTTGATACATCAGTGGTTGATACATCACCTTCTGAAATCCTAAAAAGTTCCTCACCTCAAACTACAAAGCCAACAGATGTTGAGACACCTGATATATCAACAGTTGTTGATACATCAGTGGTTTCAACAGTTGTTGTCACAACAAATGCTGTTGTCACTTTACCAACCACCACTCAACCCACTTCCACACCTGTTATATCAACAGCTGTTGATACATCAGTGGTTGATACATCACCTTCTGAAATCCCCAATAGTTCCTCACCTCAAACCACAAAGCCAACAGATGTTGAGACACCTGTTATATCAAAAGTTGTTGATACATCAGTCGTTGATACATCAACTTTTGAAATCCCCAAAAGTTCCTCTCCTCAAACTACAAAGCCAACAGATGTTGAGACACCTGTTGTATCAACAACTGTTGATACATCAGTGGTTGATACATCACCTTCTGAAATCCCCAAAAGTTCCTCACCTCAAACTACAAAGCCAACATATGTTGAGATACCTGTTATATCAACAACTGTTGATACATCAGTGGTTTCAACAGTTGTTGTCACAACAAATGCTGTTGTTACTTTACCAACCATCACTCAATCCACAAATCCAACTCCAAGTTCAACACCTACAACCACACCAAAAATCAAAAGAAGGAGGATAACAAATGTCAAACTTGAAGATGACACTGTAGCTTCTCCACTTCCAATATCTTCACAACCTCTGATCATATCAACTGTACAAAAACCTGCTTCAACTGCTTCAATTCTAACCCCTGACCAAACTACTGACTTTGTTCCTTTGAGTGTGAAATTTCCTCTGGATCTTCTAGCAGTTAGGGAGGAGATCAAATCCTTCTATTCTGAAGATGATCCTGAAAAGAGGAGTTTTCCATCTCTTCAAGGGTATCCTTTGCCAAAGAACATTCATGAATACCTTCAATTGAAAGTTAAACAAGTAGAGGATATCTCAAAAAGAGACACAAAAGGAAAATCTGATAAAGAAATACAGAGATATCTGCTCAGCCAAGTCAGAACATAAGAGCAATTTTCAAAAGATCTTTGTCAGCAGTTATCAGAAATAGATGATGAAAGCCTAAGGAATGATTACATTGAGCTCATCATACAAAACAAGAAATACAAGGCAGAAAAGTATCAATTCAAAGATTGGACCATAAGTGATCTCAAGCAAGAAATTGCAAGAATACAAAAGATGCTTGAAGACTCAACAATACAACCAACCCCACCAGTCTGGTCCCAGTATAAAAAGAATGTACCTGAAAGTGCTTTGAAGTTGAAGAGAATGAATGAAGAGCTTATAACTGCAAATTATGGCTAAAGGAATCAAATCACAAGGTGTAAAGAGATTAAAGTGATAGAGACATACAAAAAATTGGAAGAAAGAAGAAAGAAAGATCCTTCTGTTCCTAAAAAGCCAGATT